>PISX010006349.1:47469-98447 GCA_004024625.1 Mellivora capensis
TTTTTTTTTTTTTAATTTTTTTTTTAAAAGATTTTATTTATTTATTTGTCAGAGAGAGAGAGAGAGAGCAAGCACAGGCAGACAGAGTGGCAGGCAGAGGCCGAGGGAGAAGCAGGCTCCCTGCCCAGCAAGGAGCCTGATGTGGGACTCGATCCCAGGACGCTGGGATCATGACCTGAGCCAAAGGCAGACGCTTAACCAACTGAGCCACCCAGGCGTCCCTACCTAAGAGTTTCTTTAAGGATTAATGAGGTAATGCTATGTGAGTACTTTGTAAAAAAAAAAATGCTGGTGTGAATATTTTATGACCTAATACACTCATTCCTTCTTCCTCATTGCTTAAGATCAAGCATAGATCTTAGGTGAAACTGGTGAAGTTTTTGGATAATTTGTTACAATGGCAAGATAGAGTATTGCTCAGAATTATTTAGTTAATAAGAAATAAGAGCCTCCAGGATGTTGAAAACATTAAGAGGGGCTTAGAGTTATAAAGAAATTTGAGATGTGATTCTCACTTTTGAGGAAAGAGGGAAAACAAAACTCAGGGTCAAAATAATGTACCTAGCTTAATACATCTTTTATCTATCCATGGCAATGTCTCCTTTTTAAGAACTCATATTAATGTGATTTAACTGTGTGTTTAGTCTCTACCATATGGTTAATGTACCTCTTGATGATTCTCTAATGGTTACTTGTGCACTGATTCTACCTAATCAGACTCTCCATTTCTCCAGAGCCTGACTTATAATTTATAGTTTCCATATATTCCTCATAGCAGTAGCTACAGATCAGGCACATGCAGAGCCTGATATAAGCTTTGGCATAAAGGGTAGAGAGAGAACAAAAGGATGGGTAAAAATATTTCAGACTCCCAGAAAAATTTTGCTTTAATCCAATGGCCAGAAGCAGGCCTAGAGATAGAGTTCGCTTCATGTCTGCTGTTTGAAGAAGAGCTACTTTGAGAGGACAGTGTGCTATCTCATAGATAAAAACCTACCCTGGTGTCTCTACTAGTCTGTCTACTTCTTGTCATTCAGGTTTGGGCTTAAATGTAATTTTTCTGAAAGGGTTTCTCTGTTGACTCAATCTAAGGTTATCCCATCTTCCACATTGCTTAAGTGATTATTTTCTGTTGTATTGCTAGTTTATTTCTGTGCAGTCCTTGTCACTATTTGAAATGATACAAATTCCTTTATAAATTTACCTCACATTCTCAGTGATTTACTTTTGTAAAAAACTCAGTGAGTTACTTTTATTTGTAACTCCTGGAATAGTGGCTAGTATTCAAAATGTGGTGGTTAAATAAATAAATAAATTACATGCAATCACAATTAGTTATAAGGAGACACCCAAATATTTTGACTTAAAATTTTATGGTCAAATATTTCTTTAAAATTGGACCATTTGGGAGTGCCTGGATGGTTCAGTCAGTTAAGCATCCATCTCTTGATTTCGGCTCAGGTCATGATCTCGGGGTCCTTGGGATCAAGCCCTGAGCTGGGCTCCGTACTCAGCAGGGAGTCCGCTTGAGGATTTTCTCTCCCTCTCCCTTTGCCCTTCCCCCTGCTCACGCTATCCTTTTCTCCTTCCCTCTCTCTCTTTCTCTCATCAATCAATCAATCAATCAATCTTTAAAAAACCTGGGCCATTTGGATAAGAATTGGAACTACCTAAGTATACTTTAATGTAGGATAATGAAATGAGCTGTTTTTACTATAACACTTATTACATTACTGTTAGATGACTGCAAATTCTTATGGTTACTCATGAGAATGGGTAAAAGCAATATAATGTCAGGGAACAAAAAATGGGCCAGTGTAAAGGTCTCTTTATCTCAGTTTTCTCATCTGTCAGGTGGCATAACTTGGATGGTCTCAAGGGGCTTCTGAAATTCTGTGAGCTCGATGTAAGAGGAAATACAGAGCAGAGAGTCTTTAATGTGTGCATATAAACAGACATGTTAAAACCTATCTTTAGGAAAAAAAACAGGACATCCTTTAAGCCATTGTGTGGCATGTTAATTGACACTGATTACAGCTCAGTCATTTATAGGAAGAGCTTGGAGGGAATTTGAGATAGGAAACAATTTCCAATGGCTTTCATTGTTGAACAGACAGCTGTCTGTCTAGTCAATACAGGAATTTTCCTTTAATTTGGGACCTTGTTGATGACTAAGTTGGCTAGTCCAAGACTGAGAAACTTGGAGCCAGACTTGAAGATTTTTTTTTAATCATTTGCTTTAATCAGAACTCTTCCCTCTAAGTCAAAGAATGTATGGCTGTTGTTCTTCTTTCTAGCCGTAGGTCATTGCTTTTAATTTTATCTGATCTTGGCGCTGTCACTAGGCTTGGTAGGCAGGCTAACAGAAGAACTGGAAATAGAAGGTAGTAGGAGGCAATGCTTCCTTTATAGATGCTGACAGTTTACCCCTCTTTCCCTTTTTAAATCTATCACAAATGAGTAAACAAAGTAATGGCAGTGCTTAATGAATGGAGTAGTTGGAAAAGCACTTATAGTAGCGTCATTGTGGACTGTGACAGCAGCTTGACAAATGAAGATGTAACATGATGTGTAACTTACATGAAGGGTCTCTGGGCAGGTATAAGTCACTTTTTTTTTTTTTTAAGATTTTATTTATCCATTTGACAGACAGAAATCACAAGTAGGCAGAGACAGGCAGAGAGAGAGGAGGAAGCAGGCTCCCCGTGGAGCAGAGAGCCCCGAGGCTCGATCCCAGGACCCTGGGATCATGACCTGAGCTGAAGGCAGAGGCTTTAACCCACCGAGCCACCCAGGCGCCCCAGGTATAAGTCACTTTTATTAGACACTAGACCTTTTTCTACTTTCTCTCTAACTATTATATTCACCATTTAAGAAAATGAATTTTTATTTTTCTTATATTTCTAAATGTTAATAAGCATTAAGGTGATTTTTCTCCAAATAAATGAAAGAATAATTGGCCTGTTTAGTACAAATCCCAGGCACGAAATTCTGATTAGTTGTAATTTATTCCTGTTGTGTTTACTTAAATAAAGCTGTAAATACCACTGATGGTTTTATAGGGAGACCCACATGTGTTCTAATCGTTAAGCAAAATTATTTGTGAATTGAAACATGATGACTTTAATGAGATTTTCTTTAAACAGTTATCTTCAAAAATATGTATATGTGGGGTGTCTTGGTAGCTTAGTCAGTTAAGCATCTGTCTTCACCCCCAGTGATGATCCAGGGGTCTTGGGATCAAGCCGCATGTAGGGTACCCTGCTGCTCAGCAGGGAGTCTGCTTCTCCTTCTCCTTCTGATCCTTCCCCTTGCTGGTACTCACTCAGTGGCTGTCTCTCAAAAAAATAAATAAAAAATCTTAAAGAAAATATTTGTATGGGGGTGCCTGGGTGCCTGTGTTGGTTAAGTGTCTTTCTTTGGCTCAGGTCATGATCTCCAGGTTCTGGGATTGAGTCCCACATCTGACTCCCTGCTCAGCAGGGAGTCTGCTTCTGCCTCTCCCCCTGCTTGTGCTCTGTCTCTCTCTCTCCATCTCTGTTTCTCTCTGTCTCTCAAATAAATTAAAAAAAAAAAACTTTGAAAAACATTTATATACATCATTATCAGAAAAGAAACTTCTAGAGTAGAAAAAATTCTGGACTGGTGGTCAGAACATATGGGTTCTAGTCCTGGCTCTGTCCTTAAAGCTAGGGACTTTTTGAGTCTTTCTGCAGCTTTCTTATTTATAAAATGTCCTGATTTGGACTTCTTGTCATACAATCCTGCAGATTTTAAGGTATATGTAAAAATTATATTGATTTTTGTAAAACCAAATTTGAGGAAATGAAAATGAAATTGATATTAAATGGGCTAAGATTGCCATTGTGTGTGTGTGTGTGTGTGTGTGTTTTATTAGGATTTTCTAATTCTTGCCTCATCTTTTTACAAGGGAACACAAACTTCCTATAAACTTTAAGGGAAAAAATTTTTTTCTACTTAGGTGAGAGGTAGAGTTGATTCACCCTGGTAACAGTGTACCTGGTTAGAAACAGCATTCAACTAAAGATTGGTCTTCCTTTGGCCTCCACCTGAAATGCAGAAACAAACGAGAATAAACTAAGGAAATCCTGAGCTGTGGTTTGGCATCCCCGAATCTTGGTGCCTTCTGTACTCTGTGCCGTGTGGCTTGTGGTTGTGCCAGGAGCATGATGCTCTGATATAGCGCCCCTGGTTTAGGGTGTGTGTTTGTGTGTGTGTGTGTGTGTTTAGAGGGAGGGTAGAAGGAGATTAAGGGATTGAGGAATTCATTTTTGTCTGCCTGGAAGGATAGATTGGTCTGGCCTTCTTTCTTGGAGAATTGGCTTCATTAAAATTTTAAAGTAATTACGCCTGAAAAAGGACAAATGAGTAAGACTTATTGCCAAAGAGTTGCCATTTGGTGCCAGCGATCAGGCATTGCTCCGTACCACCCCCCATGACACAGGATGTGGTCTGATATTTAGTCTCAGTACACGTTCCACTTTTTTCTGGACACAGGGAAGGACTTAACAATGCTTCTTTCTTATGGAATAACTTCTTAGAAAACTGCTTTCTTTCCTCTTTAAAAATTAGAATTACTCAGACCAGGATGAAAAATACAAAATTAGCCCTAGCCTTTAAGCACTCCCTGGCCCCCAGCAGCCATTTTGGTAGAGGTGATGAACATGTTTTAGTGTTTTAACATTTTTGGAATGTAAGTAGGGTCAGTCTGCATAGAGTCAGCAAGGTTGTTACTCCAGGGACCTAGTACAGGCTTGCCGACCTGGCTGCAGCATCCAGTCCTGCTGGGAAGAAAGCCTGCCCCTATCAGTTGCCCTTTGATATTTTGTTTCTTTGGATTTTTACATCATGGAATGTGGGTGGTATTGAGTAAGTGAAATGAATGTAATAAAGCAGTCTTTTCATTCGCACATGTTATCTGTATATTATACTTTTGCGTAATAAAATACCTTGTTGGTTTTTGCACTTACCTAGAATTTCAAAGTTGTTGGGGAGATATTTCTTATATAAGGTCATTTCAGTACCCATCAAATCAAAATGATACAGTTGTGTGATTTGCAGTTGGTATTTTTATTAATTTGTTGACATTCTCCTTAAATTAATAAAATATAGAACATCAGCAAAGTGACAGAATAGATGATTCCCAACCATCCCTCTCATAGAAAGACCAGCTAGCAAGCTATCTATAGACAAGATACCTTTATGAATATTTCAGAGCTAGGGGTGAGACTGAAGCACCCAATGGACCACAGAGACCAAGAAGGACTGTATTAGAAGAGCTATAAGAGTTTTCATTTTGACTGCATTTTCCCTCCCCCAGGATGACAAAGCTCTACATTGATAACACCCCATGGAGCCTATGGTTTCTCCAGGGATAAAAGCTCAAGATGATATCATTTTCTCCTGCATGCTTCCTAGAAAGCCTAGTTGGATCTTGCCCTACAGGGATCATCAGGGGCTGGACCATCAGGGATCAGACAGAGATGGAAAAGGGGGGAGGGGCTACAGCAGTGATTTTTTATTTGGATTTCCCTGATAATTAGTAATGTTGAACACCCTTGCATGTACCTGTTGGCCATCTGTATATCTTCCTTGGAAAAATATCTATCCAGATTCTCTGCCCATTTTTAGTAAGTTTAGGTTTTTTTTTCTATTAAGCTATAGATCTTTATATATTTTGTATATTACCCTTAATATTACCTGTAGACCTGGTGGACCACATTTCTATGGGTGGTGGTACCCAAGCAGAAATCCCAGTCAGTGGCTTTACCCATTTGCAGTCCCCTTTGGACAGGGAACTTGGTCAGCACTTCTGTCTGTTTTAGGTTCCCAGCCAATGGGCTGAACTGGCTGTGGAGATCATTTGGTGACCCCACTTGGACAGGGAAGCAAGTTGGCAGCTTTGCCCAACTGCTGAGCATACCCTCCAGTCCTGGTGGACTGGAAAGGCTGGCTAGAGATTCTGGGCAGCTGCAGAGCCCATTCTACAGCTCCACTGAGGCCAAAAAACCAAATCAGCAACCCTGCCCAGCTGTGGAACATAAATTCCTCCCCTGCCTGACCAGGGAAGCAGTGACCTGGGCAGCCTTGGAATGAAGCTTATTCTGGAAATATGGGAAATAAGAATCATCTTAAAAAAAATCTAAAACCAAGAAAAGAAAAGGAAAATATATTAAGTAAAACAAGGAACTAAGATTCTAGAAAATATTAAATCTGGAGGAAGATGGAGAAGAGAGTGGAGCAGAATGAAGCAAAATGAGTGAAGCTCAGCCAGTGACAACAGCTAATTCCACAACATAGCTTGCAGCCTACCTGACCAGGGAGTCTGGAAAGTGACCCTACTATATGATGTATCATAGCCTCCAGCCTCATCCAACTGTGTATCTGGAGGCCCTGTCTGGCCAGGGAGCCCTGCCAACAACCTCTCCAATATGGAGCATAGCCTGTGGCTTATTTCAAACTATACTAAAGAGCTATAGTAATTAAACCAGTATGGTACTGGCATAAAACAGACACATAAACTAATGGAACAGAATAGAGAGCCCAGAAATAAACCCATGCACATACAGTCAACTTGTATTGGACCAGGGAGCCAAGCACATTCAATGGGGAAATGATAGTGTCTTCAATAAATGGTGTTGGAAAAACTCTATAACCACAGACAGAAAAATGAAATGGGACCTTTATCTTATACCACTCTCAAAAATTAACTCAAAATGGATTAAAGATTTAAACATAAGACCTGATACTGTAAAACTCCTGGAAGAAAAATAGGGAAGAAGCTACTTGAATTTGAACTTGGTGGTGATTTTTTTATTATTATTTTTTTGGCAATGATATTTTAGATATGACACCAGGGGTACATTCAAGGGTGCTCAACATTACTAATTATCAGGGAAATCCAAATCAAAATCACAATGAGATATCATCTCACACCTGTTAGAATGGCTGTCATCAAAAAGACAAGAGACCCCAGGTGTTGGCAAGGATGTGGAAAAGGAATCTTTGTGCACTATTGGTGGGAATGTATATCAGTTCCACTACTGTGGAAAGCAGTTGGAGTTTACTTAAAAAATTAAAAATAAACCACTATATGATCCTGCAGTCCTGTTTTTGGGTAAATATCTGAAGGAAATGGAAACAGGATATATAAAAAAAATCTGCTCTCCCATGTTTATTGCCGCATTAGTCACAATAGCCAAGACGTGAAAACAACATAAGTGTCCATCAACAGATGAATGATACTTTGTCAGCCGCAAGGAAGAAGGAAATCCTGTCATTTGTGACAACACGGATGGATCTTGAGGGCATAATGCTCAGTGAAATAAGTCAAAGAAAGACAAATACGGTGTGGTATCTATCATATGTGAATAAAGCTGAACTCTTAGAAACTGAGAATAGAATGGTAGTTGCCAGGGGCTGAAGTTGGGGGACTTGGGAAGATGTTTACAGATACAAACCTATAACAGATACAAACCTATAACAAGTGATAAATCTGTTCTGGAGATCTAATGCATAGCACAGTGATTGTAGTCAACAGTACCGTTTTAAAAACTTCAAAGTTTCTAAAAGACTAGATCTTGATTGTTTTCACCACAAAAAAATGATAATTACGTGGCATGATAGAGGTGTTAGCTAGTGCTGTGGTGGTAATCCTATTGCAATTTGTAAATGTATCAAATCACAGTGGACATCCTTAACACAATGTTATGTGTCAGTTATATCTCAATTTTAAAAAATATTTTTGTATCCTAAAAATATTCTCTGGCATGCAGGCCTAAAAAACTTGCTAACCAAATATCCCCATTGCAGACTTTTAAAAATAGTTTTCAAATGAAAGAAGAAAAATGCACGTGATCTGTAAGAAATATGGGAAGTAAGATTCATCTTAAAAAATCTAAATCCAAGAGAAGAAAAAGAAAATATATTAAATAAAGCAGGAAACAAATACTAGAAAATGTTACTATCTGGAGAAAGATGGAGAAGAGACTGAAAATCAAATGAACCTGAGTGGATGATTACTAACGAGTAATAGGGGAAGATAAACATGGTGATAAGTTTAAGAAACGAAGAGAAATTAATAAACATGGATGAATCTTATGTTAAAGAAAATCACTGTCAGAATAAAAATAAAATACATAATTTTTAAATTATGTTCAGTTAGCCAACATATAGTACATCATTAATTTTTGATATAGTATACAGCAATTCATTAGAAAACACGTAATATTTAAACTAGAAGAAAAACGGCTGATCAATCTGATTGACAACTGGGAAGGAGAAAAAAGTCTATGAAACAAAAGTAGAAAATATTTTTAATGGAAAATATGAAATAAGATAATAGAAAAAAGACCAACTGGGGCGCCTGGGTGGCTCAGTGGGTTAAAGCCTCTCCCTTCGGCTCAGGTCATGATCCCAGGGTATTGGGATCGAGCCCCGCATCGGGCTCTCTGCTCAGCAGGGAACCTGCTTCCTCCTCTCTCTCTGCCTGCCTCTCTGCCCACTTGTGATCTCTGTCTGTCAAATAAATAAATAAAATCTTAAAAAAAAAAAGACCTACTATAACAGTAATTATAATAAATGCAAATGGTTAAACTTGTCAAATAAAAAGGCAGGCCTTTTGGTTGAAATTTTAAAATATAGTTTTGTCAGTAAGAAATATATGAAAAATAAGATGCAGAAAAATTGAGAAGGATAAGAATATTATACAGATAAGTTTAATGTAAGAAAGATGGAATAACATGGTATCTAAAAAATTAAAATTAAAATGTATTATAAAAACAATCATAGTGGACAAAGAGGAATATTACTTAAAAAAACCCCAAGAATAAGTGATAGATACATGAATGCATGAGTGTACTGTAAGAAGAATAGATAAATCAACAATTTTAATGGTAGATTTTAATATACTTTCCTTGAAGCTAACATACCAAGCAGGGGAAAAATATACAGTAATGTCTATGACCTAAACTGTGTAAAAAATGAGCCTCAACTATTAGATATATAGACAACTTTTCACTTAACAGAGAATATTGAAGCTTTACAAACATACTATAAACATTTTAAAAATTAAATATTAAGGGGCACCTGGGTGGCTCAGTGGATTAAGCCTCTGCCTTTGGCTCAGGTCATGATCTCAGGATCCTGGGATGGAGCCCCACATTGGGCTCTCTGCTCCGCAGGGAGCCTGCTTCTCCCTCTCTCTCTCTGCCTGCCTCTCGGCCTACTTGTGATCTCTCTCTGTCAGATAAATTAAAAAAAAATTAAATATTAAATTGAGCCCTAGTACATTTCATGGTATAAATATTTTGCATACCACATCTAGCATAATACAATAAAGTTAAAGATTAATAACAAACAGTTTAAAAAGTATGTTTGGAAATATATATTGCCATATTACCCTTGTTTTTAAAAGGAAGTCAAATATTTAGAACTGATGGAAAACCCTGTTTTTCAAAATCCATGGGACAGCTTAAGGAGTACTTAGAGGGAAATTTAAATACATTTATTAAGGAAGAAGAAAGAGTAAAATAAATTAGCAATTCTTCAACTCAAGATATTGTGGAAAGAGCCACAGAGTAAACTTAAAAGAGCAACCACAAAAGAAATAATAAAGACAGAATAATCAGTAAAATGGAGAACAAATATTAAATAATGAGAATAGTAGCAAAACCAAAAGCTGGTTGGTTCTTGGAACAGATTAATAAGATAGACCAGCTTCTGAAAAATTTGAGTTTATTCAAAACAGGTATTTTGACTTGTCACCTAATTGCAGAATTCTGTGTCTTTGAATTTAGTCAATGGAAGATTGTTGTTATCTTTTGCTGTTGATATATTTCTTTTTCTTCATGTTCTTTGGAGTTTTCTCATTAATTTTTATTATTCATTTATTATTATTATTATTATTTATTAATAATTAAAAAAAGAGATTATTTATTTGGCTGAGAGAGAGAGAGAGCACACACAAGCAGGGAGAGCAGCAGAGGGAGAGAGAGAAACAGGCTCTCTGCTGAGCTGGGAGCCTAAGGTGGGGCTTGATGCCAGTACCCTGGGATCATGACTGGAGCCAAAGGCAGATGCTTAACTTACTGAGCCCCCAGGTGCCCCTGGAGTTTTCTCATTTAAAATAGCAGACACTTCCTGAAATCTTTACTTGTCTTTGGGTGAGACATATTTTTCATTGGTCTTGTTTATATCTAGGACTTTCTCCAACCTTGTGTGAATACAGCTGCTCACAGTTCTTCTGCTTATTGCAGAACTTTTAAGCTTGTATATCGTCTCTGGTTCTTATAACTCATCCAGCTGGTGCTGGGAATCTTTCTGTCTCTCTCTCTCTTTTTTTCAGAAAGTGGCAATGAAGTTGAAGATTATGGATTCTCCCTTGCCCCCAGACCCTGGCCTGTTTTTTTAAGGGGACTCCCTGTTTACTTGGAAGCACACACAAAAAGCTGGCTGAATAGAAGGAGGAGGTGTGGGTTTAGCTCTGAGGACATTGGGGGTGCCCACAGGTCAGGTGTGGGGATCTTCAGATGAGGTTATCCCAGTGGCTTGTGGGCAGATTTCCCGCTGGAGTCCTGAGAGTTAGCAAGAACTGTGTGCCTTTAATGTCCTTTGTATTCTTTGTATTCTTGTCTTCCTCTTTTCTTATCTTCCTCCTCCCAATCACGTCAGGGAGCTGGAAAGATACAGGTTTATCCAGCAGTGTCCCACAGCCCTGGGTAGCTGGGCATTTACTCATCACTCTGGCTTTCCCCTGTGGAATAGAATATCTCTGGCTAGTTCAGCCCTGCACTGTGCTACCTTGGAAGAGGGGGCAGTACTGGCAAAGTTCCCTTTTCCCTCTCCAGTGCATCCAAATTCATACTTTTCTTTTTCATTGGAATGCTATTATCTCTCCTTGGAAAGGCTGGATTTCTACAAAGGCTCTGTCATCCATAGGTGTCTACCCAAGTCATCACTTTCCTAATTTTCCCCAACTGCTGCTGAGAGGGGCTGTGGCCAGTGTACAAACTCCTGCTGGTTCTGCAGCCTCTACTGGGGTCTGCCTGCCTATACCTAATGCACATGAGGGTGAGCCTCCTCCTAGGAGTGTGGTGCCAGATCCCACAACTACCATGGAGAGACTTTTGTTCATGAATGGGTATAGAATTAGTTGATAAAGAAGGACAAAAGGAGGAATGTCTGATAGAACCATGATGCTGATGCTGAAACAGCAAGAGTGCTACTAAAACATGTTGAATGACATTTTGGCTGGATATAAAATTCCAGGTTCAGATCTTTGCTTCTTTAATACTTTAAGAGATAATGTCAGTTTTTTAAAATTCACCTAATTCTGCTGTTGAGGAAGCCAGTATCAATATGATTCTTGTTCCTTTGTACGTGATCTGCTTTTTCTGGAATTTTAAAAGTTTTGCCTGTCTTTAATATTCTAATTTCACTTTAACATATCAATGTGTGGTTTCCTTCTTCTTCTGTTCTTCTGTTTGGCACAGAACTGACACTTCCAATATAAGATATTTCAGCTTTTTTAACACTAAGACATTTATCTCCATTTATTTTTTCCTATGTTTCTTCATTCCTTCATTTTTATATTTTGTCTCCTTTTAAGACTCTTTTTAAGCTTTTTTTCTAAATTGTTTAAATTTAAATTCATTTAATTAACATACAATGTATTATTGATTTCAGAGGTAGAGGTAAGTGATTCATCAGTCTTATAAAACAGCCAGTGCTCATTGTATCACGTGCCCTCTTTAATGGTGGTGGATATCACCCAATTATCTCATCCCCCTCCTCTCCAGCAGTCCTTAGTTTGTTTCCTATGATTAAGAGTCTCTTATGTTTTGTCTCCTCTCTGGTTTTGTCTTGTTTTATTTTTTTCTCCCTTCCACTATGATCCTGTTTTTTTTTCTTAAATTCCACATATGAATGAAATCATATGATAATTGTTTTTCTCTGATTGGCTTATTTCACTTAGCATAATATCCTCTAGTTCTATCCACATCATTGCAAATGGCAAAATTTCATTTTTTTTTCTTGATGGCTGAGTAGTATTCCATTGTGTATATATACCACATCTTCTTTATCCATTCATCTGCTGACGGACATCTGGGCTCTTTCCATAATTTGACTTTTGTGGACATTGCTGCTATAAATATTGGGGTGCAGGTATCCCTTTAGATCACTACATTTGTATCTTTGGGGTAAATCCCTAGTAGTACAATTGCTGGGTTGTGGTAGCTCTATTTTCAACTTTTTGAGAGCCTCCATACTGTTTTCCAGAATGGCTACACCAGCTTGTGTTCCCACCAACAGTGTAGGAGAGTTCCCCTTTGTCCACATCCTTGCCAACATCTGTCATTTCTTTTTTTTTTTTTTTTAGCGCATATATATATATATATATATTTTTAACATATATATTTTTAAAGATTTTATTTATTTGACACAGAGAGAGAGATCACAAGTAGGCAGAGAGGCAGGCAGAGAGAGAGAGGAAGGGAAGCAGGCTCCCTGCTGAGCAGAGAGCCCCATGTGGGGCTGGATCCCAGGACCCTGAGATTATGACCTGAGCCGAAGGCAGAGGCTTAACCCACTGAGCCACCCAGGCGCCCCTAACATCTGTCATTTCTTGAGTTGTTAATTTTAGCCATTCTGACTGGTGTGAGTTGTGGTTTTGTGGTTTTGATTTGTATTTCCCTGATGATGAGTGATTTGAGCACTTTTTTCATCTATCTGTTGGCCATTTGGATGTCTTCTTTGGAGAAATGTCTGTTCATGCCTTCTGCCCATTTCTTGATTGGATTATTTGTTCTTTGGTTGTTGAGTTTGATAAGTTCTTTATAGATTTTGGATACTAGCCCTTTATCTGATGAGAGATTTGCAAATTTCTTCTCTCATTCTGTCAGTTGTCTTCTGGTTAAGATTCTTGTTATATGGATGTTGCTACTTCTGCTTTTGTCCTACATATCTCTAAGTTTTTCTTATATTATTTTTCTTTCAGCCTTTTGGGGGATCTCCTCAACCCAGTCTTCCTACAGTTCATCTTTAAAATATCTGCCTGCGATTATTTTCATTCTACTATTTTATCTTCATATCTAAGATTCGCACTGGACTGTTTTAAAAAAACTTCTGTTCTTGTTTCATTTTATTCTCCACTTATCTCCTAAAGAATATCTAGTATGCTTAATTTAAAATCTTGATTTGTCCTTCCCAATAATTCTACTTCAAATGGTATATGCTTTCCAGCTTGTTCACTTTAAAAAAAATAGATATTCTACTCCTCACATGTCTTGTTTGCTATTTGAGTCTGTGAGTTCTTGTTTCTCTGGGGCTGCCATCTATTCCGTCTTGTAGTGAATGTTTGGGAGGGGATAAGAACCCATCCCTAGTCAGTGTCAGTACCAGCACATTAGGGAGGGGGAGGAGGAGAGAAAACCAAGAGTCACAGAATTCTTTTTGGTAATTCCTTTCTCCCACTTCCTGGTCAAGGATTTATCTTAAAGCCCTTGGGGGAGAAGCAGCCTTGGAGAGACAGCCTCCAGAATTATAATCCTCAGCCCTGAGAGTTTAGGGTGGATGATCAATCACCATCTGTTTTCCAAACCTCTTCACCTCAGCTGGGTTTGTGTACTTCCCTGATATTTCCTCCTCATGGACACACATGACCTCAGTGTTTTCTAAGATTCCTGTCATACAGAGTTAGGAAAGGAGTATCACAAGACAAAGTGGGCCAAGGCAAGAACAGAATTAAAAGGCTTTCATGCAACCCATTGTCTTGGTGCTGGCTTCTGGGCTTCAGCCACTCAACTCTCACGCAAACCGGTTTATGGCAGGCTTCAGTCTCTGGGATTTTCTTATCTTTTTGTTATTAATTACTTCAACCCTGTGTTCCTCTCCTGCATCTAGTTGTTCTAGATGATTTTGGAGGAGGGAGCCTGTATTTTGTTCTAGATTAACACTTGGCAGGAACCAGAGCTATCTTGCAATTTCTCCTCCCATAGCTTTGGCTTCATTAAAAGATGTTCAGAGAGTAAGCAACACATATTTGGGAGCAAATTTAAGAAGTCAGTTTGTTTTCATTCTGTGAAAAGGAAATTATTCAGATGATGGGGACCTCTATTCATTCTCTTAGTAGGAACACAAAGCTTCAATTTGGCAGTGGCATTTAGTAGTAAAACCGTCTCCATCCTTTTTTAGTTTCCTAAAAGGTATTAAGAAGTATATTTGAAAGTGGATACAAGTGAAGCAGCTTGATTGAAATGGAAGCTACTTTTGGCTTTTGACATCTTCTAAGAGGATTTCTGGGGGGAGGATCTTCTCTGTTAAGAATAGTGTGGGAGAGAGACACTCTCCATCTGCTCTCCATCCTGCTTGGGATGCTGAGGGGTGATGCTCAGATCTGTTTCAGGCACTCTAGTCATGACCAAAGACACTGTTGTGATTATTAGGATGACAGATAGGAAGAGTGGAAGGGGCCAGTGCCATTGCTTTGCTTTACCGAATCCACTTTGGGCCCACCTAATTCTGGACATCTGTCACATATCAGTAAATATCCTTATGGTTTAAGCCATCATGAATTGTGAATTCTGTTACCTGCAGCCAAGTAGATCCCAAATGAAACACAGTTTATTTAGTAAGTAAAACATGTTTTTGCCAAAATCCATCTTGATTTAATATACTTAGTAAGTTTTTATCACAAATAAAAACATCAGCTAGTCATCACAAATCCCATTGTACAAACTAAAACATTTTCACTTCTCCTTTGGATAACCCGTTGTGCTTTCAGTAGGCCTGTTTTTGTGGGAAAATGCTTTGGGCAGTATTCTGGAGCTTTGTCTTGGAATTATGCATGTTAGAATGGTGTTCCAAAGTCTTGTTTTTGTCATACAGCAATTGCTGATATAAACAAAATATAATGTTCAAATACATAATAAAATGTATTTATTTGTATCATCATCTTTTTAAATAAGGGTAACTATTTTTCTCTGACACATTTTTGTAAGATCTGGTGTAGCCCCTAATGCTTCTTTTCAATCTGACATGAGCTGTTTGTTTTGAAGGCCATATTACAGGACTTGCAGTCATTGGTTTTGAGTCCTGGGATTGCTAAGCCTCTGCTTCCAAATTTTGTGAATGTTGGGGCTTTGGGTAGCATGAAGGGGGCTAGTTTCTGAAAGATGGAATTTTGAACCAGAAGATAAGTCTGGTGAGATAAAGACTTTGGTGGTGGGGTGTCATGGAATGAAAGGCAGTACATATGTTTACTGTGCATAACAAATATTTATTTCTAGATATAAGAAAATATTGATAATATGTGTATGCATAAAAGATTGTTTCTTGTCATTTTAAACTTTTTTATGACTATAAGTGTTCTTAGTCTAAGGATGATCTGCTTCCTCCTGTATTTAAATTTATGTCCAAGTTACATCTCAGCATTTTCTGAACTAAAAAAATTATAAATAAAACTCTTCCTTTTCCCTCACCCCCTTTTTTTGCTGTGTCATATAACTGACAGTGAGAGACCCATTTCTTGGAAAATATTTCCTCTCAAATTACATTTTGGGTAAAGACCAGCAAAGACAGCAGCAGTCTAATGACAGATTTTCAGATAATTTTGAACAACTGAAGCATTTAACTTTTTAGAAACATTTTGAGCACTTCCATGCTGATGGATATGTGTCTTTTGATGCCATTTTCACATGGTTTATACTTCTAAAATATATTACCAGCAAAGCCATACAAGTGTCCAAGATATGCAAGAGAGAAACCTTGAATGATGTAGAAGGCAGAGTTCTAGGATGACCCCTGATGACCTTCACTCTTGTATAATCCTTTCCCCCATGGGTGTGAGTAGAAGCTGTGGCTACAGCGAGATATCACTCTCATGATTATTTTATGTTATTAGGATGATTATTCTGAATGGACATGACCTAATCATGTGAGCCCTTTAGGAGCACAGTGTTTTTTGTTTTTGTTTTGTTTTGATTGCTAAAGAAGAAGTCAGAGAGATGTATTCTGGATGGTTTGGAAGAAAATAAACATCTGTTGTCTTAATCCACCAAGTCTGTCGTTTTTTGTTAACGTTAGCCTTAAGAAACTATTCCTGCTAGGCCTCTACTGATTTAAGAAAATCTCACCCACTTGCAAATGGCTCTATGTAGTCTGAAGGTATTGCAGGAGGTCAAAAAGTTTGGTTAGCTGCTAACTGTAAAGTGGGAGGTAGCAGGGTCCTTTCTTGGATATGCTTCCCCCTCCCAGCCAGTCCTTCCAGTTTCAAAAAGTTTGGCACTGATTAAGTTTAATACTTTATCAAGGATTTACTTAAAGCTCTTTATCTTGATTAGCATTGACTTTTAGTCACAAAATGCTAGCTCTTTTCCTATTTATTTACACATTATCTAAAACCTACCTCCTACTTTTTAATAATTCCAATTTCTTGAGAATAATTTTCAAACGCCAATGTTTTGATAATACAATTGACATTATTTCTTAAAGTGTGTACGCTGAGCTGTCAGAAGGTATGATTTACTGAAAGACTTCTGAGGCCAAGTACATTTGGGAAATGGTGAAATAGACAAAGCTAAGCATGTTTCTCTTCCTTGCAGGACTTCTCTCATGGTCTTAATAGGTTCACATATATAAGTAATCTCTAACAGACAGGATGGAGATAGAGATTTATCGGGTCTCCCAAGGTTATTTATATACTTACACTTTTTATTTTGAGGAAACCTCCTGCGGGCCAGTGTTCTCCAGGACATATTTAGAGAAATGCTAGATGAATGGTAGGATTTTTAGAGCTGGAATATAATTCAGAGATGACTTATCCCAATTTCTAGCCTTCGAGTTATCGGAAGTCCGATAATTAATGGCGGACCTAAACTTGAAGCTCAGGTCTTCTGAAGCTGAGCATGGTTACTGTCAACTGTTTTGTACAACTTTTGTTAAAAAAAAAGGCTTTTAAAATTATGTACTTTCATTGTGCCAAACAAAGCAATTAGGCCTGTGTTTTTCAAGGTTAAATTAAATGTAAAACCAGTGCTCTTTCTGTTACCTGAATAACACTCTAGAATTGTTACCATTTTCTTTTCGATTGGAACTATGTCTGCTTTTCAGGAAAGGGAAATGTTGCCATTAGATTTTGGCATTCTCTGTCCATGTAGAAAGCAATTCAGAAATAGCTGGGGACCAGGAGATCTATGGATGGGAGTGAGTAGAGAGGAAGAATGGGAACAGAGAAAGAGCTTTCTAAATGAACGATATGGGAACAGCTAAGTCAAACCTGAGCTTTATTTATGGTTCCCATTTCTGTCCCGTTATTTGGAAATATTAGCATTCTGCACTTGCCTTAGGCATTCATCCTTGCCTTTTACAGAAGAGGGAGGCAGTGGCAAGCAGCCTGCTCCATTGTCAGTCCCAGTGAGCCTGCATCTCCACCCTCCTCCTCCCCGTGCCTGCCAGCAAGTTCGTAACTCCAAGAAGCTGATCTCACCTCAGGCACTGGGAAAGAGTATGTCTTAGGACTGGGAAAATCTTTGTCAGTCCGTCCTATTAGGAAACATCAAAGATAACCATGGCAGGCTTCTCAAGTCATTTTTCTTCAATTTTCCTGACCTGATACAGGGAAACGCATGTGGAAGTTACCTCTACACATTTCAGGGGGTGTATGGCCCTATTAACATCTTGCTTTCAGACATCCAGCATCCAGAATTAAGACAGTAAACTTCATCTTAACAAAACTTAATGATTAAGTGGACCTTTGGAGATGTCTAGGATCTAGTCCACAAGCTCAAAACATCAGTCCATAAGCCGTTTGAAGAACCACAGATGAGCTTCATAGCATCTGAGAATCCCTGAAGTGGTATGCAAAATATTGTGACTGTGTCCATTTTTCAGGGAAAGGAGTTCATGGATTTCATCAGATTCTCAAGTGAGTTGATATCCCCCCAAAACTTAAGAACCATTTATCTAGTCTAATTTTCCTAGCTTACAGAGTTGAGGAAACTGAGTCTCTGAGAAGCCAAATGACTTTAATTGTAAAATCACGCAATTTTTAGTGGAAGTTAGGCTTATAGTACTTCTCCAGTCTAATTCAAGTTAACAATCTAGTATTACATGAGTTACTTAAAAAAATAGCACATTTCTATATTTGGGCATTCAAGTTTTGAAGAGAATCTGGGTCCCATATGGGATTACATATCCCCAAATGAGATTCTTAATGATTGTTTATAAGATACTCAGAAGTAAAAAGATAGAGTGACTCCTGCTGCTATGTTATCACTCATTTTTTCCTTCACTCTTTTGCTCAGTATCTATTCTTTCCTAGTTACTTAAAAATAATCAATGAGAAATAGAAGTTGCAGGGTAGTCTAATTTTGTGTATGACCTAGGTTTTGTATCAATCAGAATCCAGCTAGGAAACAATATAGACTTCAGCAGAGGGAATTTAGCAAAAGCTTTGGTCACACAGGGGATGAAAGAATTCAGCGGCTGAGCAGGGCACGGGGAGGCAATCCGGAGAACAACAAGAATAGCACACTGCTCCCCCCATCTTGTCAGAGGGAGGGGGCAGAAATGGTGTTTCCATATCCTAAAATTTGGGTTCTCTGAACCATGGTAGAAGGTCTTGTGGGAGCTAGAACCACACTGGAGGCACAGCCATTGCCAGTAGCACCACTGAAAACAGGGAGAGAGAGAGAGAGAAGGAGGCAAAGAGAAAAGAAAGACTCTGGCTTCACTACTCTAGCATTCTGGTCTCCTGCCAGGACCTTCCATTGGCCAGACCTACCCGGAAGACATAGGGCAAGAGACTTTAGTTGCTGTAGTTCCCTGAAATACAGGGCACAGTAGGAGATGGGAGTAGGATGGACATTAGAGGGGAGCAAAAAAGCAGCCAAATGGCATATTTAAAAACAAACAGGAAGAGCTAGGCAGTGAAGATCAAAATGCCACCTTGGAGATGAACTCACATCTTCTCTGAAATTTAGCAAAGCCGGTTTCACCTCTGGTATTGGAACAGATAGTGCTTTTTAAAAAAAATTTGAGAACTACGTGACATATTTGGCGTTACTCTGGAGTCATCTTGTATGAAAAATATGAATATTTCAATGCTAAAATCACTCAGCTCAATTCATGCTCAAACTTTGAAAGGTTGCCAGAAACCAAGAATGGGGGTAAAAGCAAGTTCACACCTTCCATTCCAGACTCACTCAGAAATCTCTCTCTCTTTCTCTGGATGGATAGATAGATACAGATATGTGCTACAGTGGGTGGAAGAAATACCTCCACTATTAGTTGATAATTCCTCCTCATCCTTCTCCTTTTCCTTCTTTCTTTTCTTCCAGAGACTATATGCTTGTGTAAGCTGAATGCTGCTGTAATGCTGTTCAGTCCCACTGAATTCGACAGTGTACTGCATATTCTGCTTAGGGATGAAAATACGAAGTTTGTGAGACATGGTTCCCGAATTTAATGTGCTTGTTTGGAATCAGTAGAGTTTATGCAGACTACTGAAAAAGATTTCAAAAAGAGAAGACAGTGCAAGAAGCTAGTTTATTTTTTGTGGTTGGAGTATTTTTGGGGGGAGAACTGTTTTAAGAAATTCATCATCTGAAGTGTGTTGATCACTCATTACACAGACTTAGTGACACATTGAGGAACCAAATACTGTATAGAAAGCAGTATTTCAGTAAATATTGGTTTAATTTTGATGACTCCTTGCCCACATAAAAATTATTGTAACAGAATGATATAAAATTCTACCCATGATTTATTCCTCATCTGTCTTGATCATCAATTGGAAAAATAGTGTATTAAGGGAGTGATAGGATGTCACTTTGACAAAGTCAGAAGAAATGAAACTAGGAGCCATCTCTGTGTTCACTTAAATAAGAAACTTGATTACTGGTCTAGTAGGTGGTCTTCATTATTAACCAGTTAGTATTGATCAGCCACTGATTAACTGTTATTGAATGTAATGTTCATTAAGTAAAACAATAATATAATTTCTCATTGATCATCATCATAGACATTCTGTGTGGGTATTCCCCCCATATCAGGTAAGAAAACCAAGCTTTAAGGAGGTGAAATGATTTGCCAAAGACCATGTAATATTTGTGATATTTGTAATATTCGTAATATTTGTGAGCTAGGGACGAGATCCTGTTTTCTTGACTGTACTATCCTTGTCCTATGAGTTCGCATGGTTTCATGAAAACTACTGCCAAGGCATAGGCAAAGAAGGGTTATAAATGATTAGACAAAATTTAGTAATATAAATGATTTGTTAAAAAGTGTTTGATAAAGTATTTTTTTTCAGATTCACCTGATTTCTCAACAAAATAGCTGATGTGACTTTAGCTGTTAATTATTAAATTGGGAATATAGGGAGACTATAATAGTAATCCTTTCCAAATCTTTGAATACAAGTTCAAAAAGTGTTTTGAAAAATCTTGACTCAGAACAAGCAGAATGTAATTTTATCAGAAAACAGTTTTGACTTTGTGTTAGTTACACGAAAATTTCAGTGATTTCTGTAAAGTAAAAATAGTACATGCTATATTTTCTGAACACAAGAAAGGAAAATAAAAACTGATGTAGAAAGATTTTAAAAAACAACTTATACATTTGGAAATTAAAAAAAATATATTTCAATATATTTTAAAGAGTACTAATGAGTTCTATAAAAATTAAAATAATCATCTATTAGAAGTAAATGAAAATTAGACCCCTTAATACCACAAAAAGCCTATAAGATATTACCTAAATAGCATTAAATGTTTTAGTCTTAAAGGCATTTACTACGAAATGAACATTTTTATAATTTTTGGTTAAGGAAGACTTATGAAAGTTAGATAACTGAAAGCCACAAAGAAAAATACTGATGGATTTAATGATATGAAATTTAAAACTTTAATTGGCAAATGACACCGTAATCAGTGTTAGGCAACTGACAGAGATTCAAGATTGCATATTTGTAGCATATAAAATAAAGGCTTAATATGCGGAAAATATAGAGATGTCATACTTAAAGAAGCTGTCAGTATAATAGCAAAATGGTGAAAGATAGACAATTCAGATGGAATATAAATGGCTAAGAAACTTGAAAAATATGTAAATTAAAGTAAAATGAGGTAATACCTTTTTCCTCATTGTAACCATTTTAAAGACTGGTAAACATTTGAAAGGTTAGTAATATAGTTATAGGACGAGCATATGGAGAAACATAAACTGCCCATAGGCCGTTGGATGGAGAGTAAATTAATACAGCCCTCTTTGGAGGGCAAATTGGCAGTTCCAACTTAGATTAAAAACATGAAGATCCTTGAAACTGATAATGTCAGTTGTAGAAATTTATTATATTGTATTTGTATAAAGATGTTCATTTTGGAATTATCTGTAATTAAAACAATAAAATGCACATACTTTTGGATATTAAGTAAATATGATATATCCAATTTTTTCAAGATTTTATTTATTTTAGAGAGAGCAAGCATGAGCTGGGGGAGGGGCAGAGAGGGAGAGGGAGAGAGAATCTGAAGCAGACTCCACCCTGAGTTTAGAGACTGACACAGGGCTTGATCCCACAAATGCAAGATCATGACCTGAGGCAAAACCAAGAGTCAGCCACTTAACTGATTGAGCCACCCAGGTGCACCAACGTATCCATTTTATAAAATACCCTTCTAGAAAGAATGTATAGATCTATGTATACTGATATAAAAATGACAATTCTCTGTTGTCCGAAGAGAAAGGAAGTTGCAGTAATAGATTGTATCTAGGTTAAAAAAAAAAAATATATATATATATAAAGGTATCAAATTCCCACAGTTCTAAGATGTGCATTTCCCTCTTCTTAATAGATCTGCAATTAGAATGCAATGTGGAAAAGTTATCTGCCAGGAATAAGAAGAACTCATAACCTAGTTGTCACAGGGACTGTGCTATGCAGAGATGTCCTCAGTTCTTATGATTATCACTTCAGCATAATTATGCCATGATTACCTACACACATGGTTGAGTTTTAAATCTGGATCCTTCATTGTCACACAACACGTACTGGAAAAAAAATTCATACCATAATGAAGCAGCAAAGCAAAAAGTTATTTGTGCCAAAGAATGAATGTTATTCTATAGGAAATGCAATGAGAAATTGCTAAAATTGCCAAGTATGTCCCAGTAGATCACAGAATTTTCAAAGCTAGAAGAGGTTGCTATGATCTTTTCATGTGTTATGAGGGATTATTGCACAGATAGGCCACACTTGCCTGTCAAAAACCTGTCTGGCTTTAAGGAAAGATCATTTAACTTCACTTGATGAGAAAGTCAGTTAAGGGAAAAATAAACAGGAAATAGAACCAGTATCTTCACTATGATTTGAAATCCTATTGTACTTAAGATGCTAAAAAGTTAAAATCATCATCCTGGCTAGTAAAGAGCAGAGGTCACCCATAGTGTATGCTAAAGAGTGATAGTCAGAAGTGATTCAGAAAAATCTTTAGACTCTGTCCATGAGAAAGCCTTAGACTCAGACCTTAATTGTGACTTGATTGACCTTGCTGTTGGAACCCCTTCCAGCTGTGTAAGCTACAGCCTTTAACCCAAACTCTCAGGTGAGTGCACCCATAATAAAACTTTCACCTGATCCAAGGTCATAGTCTCTTTTCTTTGGTCTCAGGTATATGTAAGTATGAGTGCATGTGTGAATACATATATAGTATTAGTAAAATTTTGCAATCTTTTGGCATATGAGCTATTTCCTTTTAGGTCAAACTTTGTCCTTCCCTTCTGGAACACGATGAGATATGACCCTACTTATGTAGTTGGGGTGGGTCTTGATAAGAATGGACACCCTTGCAGGACATCTGCCCTTGGTGAAATATTACGTGAGCTTCAAGCAAGGAATGGCTAGTCTTCTCAGTTCTGGGAGGGCAAGCTGCCTCCCTAGCATGGACAGCTAGTACTGCCTGGGTGTTAAATCCTCAAGTCAGGGGAGTGATCGCTGAAGCTGATTCAGGGTCTTGTAATAAAATGATCAGCTATCAGATGTGACAGAGTATAATTTCCATATGAATTATGCTTCAAAAGTCATGTTGCTGCACATACTGCATACCTTATATCTAAGAAAGAGGCAAGTGGTAGAAAACCAAACCAAACAAAACCTCTGAACTTATGGGCATTTTCAACATATGTGCTGCCAGGTATGCACTGAGCCTTGTCTCCTTCTGTTTTAGGACTATTTCTGTTGCTAGAATGCTCTCTGTAGAATAGTTCAACCACGAATACTCACACAGACCATGTTCAAATACATAAAGGCTAACTTATATTTCTTGTATTGTATTCATCTGCACAACAAGCCTTACAACTTCACTTTCTATTAAATCCACGTATCTGTTACTGATGATAGAAACATCCATGGAATTTCTTTTGTTTCCTATGTACTTCATGGTTTAATCTTCCCCCAAACCGTCTCCTTCCTGTCTCCATTCTAGCTGAAATGTTAGTAGACAGCATGTAAACCAGACTGCTTTTAGATATTTCCATTTTTTCTTTCCCAGGAAAAAAGAAAAAAAAAAAACCCAACTTGGGGCCCTTGCCTTTTATTGGAGTATAATTATCCCTTGTGTACATTTCGAAGTCAGCTGCATTATAATGGAAGAACTACTTTCAATCTTCTTTCTCCAGCTTTTTTTTTTAAAAAGTTCATTTAAAAATGATTAGCCCACTTTACAGACTCATCATTTTTGGACAGGAAAAGACCCACCATTAGATCATCTGATTTCATCCTGCCTAGCACCAGAGCTATTTCCACAATGCATTTGCCAGTGATAATCTTGGTTCATTTAAAATGTTTCAAGCACTAGCATTTATAATTGTCCCTTGGGGTATAATACAGAGTAAGAGGCTTCATTTAGGAAAATTCCCTTCTTTTCCAAGACATACATAATCCCTACACAAAAAACTTACAAATAGATATACATAGTGATGTTTTGACTTGGTTCCTATTTTAAGAACTTTATTCTAGGACTTTAAATTGAATAAATTCCCTTCTATAAATGCTCTTGGAATTAGAACTTCTCTGCCTTACATGCAGCTATCCGGCCTTTCTCTCTTTGTTTTTTTTTTTAAAATTTTTATTTTTTATTTAACATCTGTAGAACCATGGTAGGAGCTAAAATGTCAAATATATCCTATATTATTTTTATTATTTTCCACTTATTTACATAAAAATAGCCACACATGATAAAGTTGAAAGCAGTGAGATGACATCCTTGATTTTAATTCTTTCTCTGCAATGTGTTGGCTGTGCCAGAACTATCCTAAGCCACCTTTTCAAGATTCAGCTTCGTTCTTGTGTCTTTTATGAAGCTTTGTCTTGCTAATTAGACCTGGTTAATGTCTCCCTTGTCAGAATCTTTTACATAATTACATAATTCTTAACTTTGGCAGAGTGTTGTTACTTGCTATTACTATGCATTCTTGTGCTACAAGGGGGAGAGTAATCTACTGGAATTTGGGGACTTTGTCTTGTCCACCTGTGTCAACGAGCAATGCAGTCAGCTAACACAGTGACTGTGCTGGAGAAGTAGGTGGCTTGATTTTTAGTTCTGTTTTCTTCTTATAATTTGATCATGTTTTTTATGACTGGCTTAAAAAACTTTAGTATTCTAATTGTTAATCCAATTTAATATACTTAGATTTATAGTAAAATGCTTCAGAGGATTTGTGACTTCATGATTTGAAATCCCATCGTGCCAGGTTTTGATTTATCTCCTTGGCCTCTTTGGGGTCTGTGTTTGCTGTCCTGCTGTGTCCCCGTGTCACCATAAGCTCTAGGCTCTCTTGAGTGGGTGGTGGTGTTCCATGTAGGCTCCGCCACGTGGCCCAAAGGCTCCGCCACATGCGGGTTTCTTCTGGGACCCCTGCACGGTTACCTGACATGGGTTAGGTTAGCTCCCATAGGTGTAGCATTCCTGATCCTCCCCACTCCCCGCTGCCAGCCTTAAAAACTAGGATGCCTACCACTCTGCTGAGTGGATTGCTGATGTGTTGTTGGCTCATTCTCAGGGAAATTTGGGCCCACAAGAAATGCAGATTTCCCTATACCAAATTTGACTGTGGGAGAAACTTTTGAGATTATTTTAGAATATTTTAGAATTTAGAGTATTTTAGAATACAGCTCCCCAAACTTCATGGGAAACACACTTGTGCCTACATCTCTTCTCTGAATCCCCCACTTTTCACTCAGCTTCAGAAGTGGGGAGTGGAGATGATCAGCGGTAACAGGGACAAACCTTTCACACTTCTGACACTCTTCTAAAGTTCCCTGCCTCCTCTCCCATTTGTTTTTATATCTCCTTCTGTAACAGCAGGGGGGAAAGCCCCATTTTTGGATTTGCCTACTACCCCTACATCTTATCCTGCCTCACACCTCTCATTGTGTCCTATGAAACCAACATTTTACATTCTAGTATCTTTACCCTTAGCAGCTTATGTAGGGTGACCATTGGGAAGGAAGTAGAAGATACTATTTCAGGTATCACATTTAGTGTGCTAAAAACAATCCTTCATGTATCCTATTCCATTTGAATTTTGTAATGCTTAGTCTTCAACAGGTGATTGTTCAATTACTCTGAGCAGTGCAAGGCAAGGAATTTAAGATAGGTGACTCTCCTTAGGAGAGTGAATGCCATTCTGTGACAATCAGGTTTCGTGACGTTGTCTTATTTCATGAAATTCTCCCACTTCAGTCTCAAACCCATATTCTCTACTTTTTGAGGGCCAATCATCCCATATTCTCTACTTTTTGAAGGCCAATCATCCCATATTCTCTACTTTTTGAGGGCCAATCATGGGCAAGAATATAACTACCAAGTGGGCCTAAATGTCTGTCTTCTAGAAGTTTTGTGGAAATGAGCTGTATTACTTCCAAAATGTCATATTTATAGCACCCTGAAGAGGCCCCAACTGTTCTCATACTCCATATTTCTTCATCTTCTACCATCTTTAGGGGCTGAGGGAAATGGGGAGGTACAAGAAGTTTTTGTTTTTTTTTTTTCTTCTTCTGAGAACAGCAGGCCCACGGGTGGTCTTTGCTCTGACTGTTAGAGAAATTTATGCCAACTGGGAAAAATGACAATCAGCTGGCAGTGAGAATGTGTTGTGAATTTTGAACATTAAAAACTCTTATTTCCTGGGGCGCCTAGGTGGCTCAGTGGGTTAAGCGTCTGCCTTCGGCTCGGGTCATGATCCCAGAGTCCTGGGATTGAGCCCCGCATTGGGCTCTCTGCTCAGCAGGGAGCCTTCTTCCTCCCTCTCTCTCTGCCTGCCTCTCTGCCTATTTGTGATCTCTGTCTGTCAAATAAATAAATAAAATCTTAAAAAAAAAAAAGGAAATAGAGTTTTTTTTAAGATTTTATTTATTTATTTGACAGATAGAGATTACAAGTAGGCAAGAGAGGCGGGCAGGGAGAGAGAGGAGGAAGCAGGCTCTCCGCCGAGCAGAGAGCCCACGGGGCTCTATCCCAGGACCCTGGGATCATGACCTGAGCGGAAAGCAGAGGCTTTAACCCATTGAGCCACCCAGGTGCCCCAACTCTATTTCCTTTTAATAATAAGAGGAGTTTATTGATTCATCTGTTTATTTATTTATTTATTAATTTGTTCTTCAAATGGGCATTGGGCATCTGGCATAAGATTAGATGCTGGGAATGTAGAGATGTAAATGATTGATGAAGACTCCATCAAAATATTAAATGTGGTTTTCTCTGTATGGTTGGTTAAGAGTGATTTTTATTTCCTTTTTCAGAGTTTCTAAAATGAAGACATAACTGTTACTATTAGGATGAAGATATGATAAATATTTTTTTCCTGGTTCCTCTTTTAAAAAACTGTCTAAGAAGGGAGAGGAAGAGACAGACTGTAGTTAGGGGGAGGTTTGGAGTCAAGAGGAGAGTCTTAAACGTAGAATGGCCTTGCTCACGAGTTTAGGTTAAGAAGAAAAGACAGTGGTGAGGAAGAAGTGTGAGATTGTTTAGATGGGCTAGGGCTTCTGAAGAGGAGGAGGGGGTAGGAATATAGAATAAAGCAGAAGGATTCACTACAAACAGAATGGAAGGTGATTGTATAAAGATGAAGGGGAAAAATAAGAAGATAGATTTTCTCACTTCAAACACTGGCCATGTAGAGCAAAGTCATGGACTAGGATATTCCTTCAATCTGTCTTGCCTATGCATAGGCATCAACTTGGATAGAATCATAAAACCCACTGATAGCAGCTAATGTTACTGACTTTTATTTTTTTTGAGCAGTAGGTAAGATCATCAACTGGGAAAGTAAGGGAGAAGTAGCAGCACTGAGTACTTACTTAGACTGATAAGGATCTGGAATATCCTTAAGATAGAATATGGAAAAATCCTCTCAAGGACAGAGAATTATCTGTCAGCATTGAAAATCCAGGTGGGTTCTAGATCATAATTATGTAGGTGTTCAAATTCTCTCATAGCTCATTTGTGAAATCTTTTCAGCTGATGGCACTTACCAACTTATATATGGAAGGAAGAAGAAGAATAGGTGGATTGGTTCAGCATTGAGGTATTTTAGAAAGTCAAAAAGGAATAGCAAATGGCAAGGGATTTAGGGTTTTAGTAAAGGGATGTTTTAGGTGATGGTTATAGTAAATACAGAAGAAACATGGAAAGTGGAGGAATGAACCGTATTGGAGGACTCAGTGAGACTGAAGAGTAAGTTCAACAGAAAAATGCAATGCAACAGCAAGGTATGTAAGAGAGAAGAGCACTGGAATGTAACAGCTCAGGGCTGGGGTCTGGCTAGGTGAGGATACAGTGCCTTGCAGTGGTCAAGGGAAAAAATAGGGGGAGGGATGTGTGGAAATGAAAGTTATCAAAAAAGAAGGGTGATGGAAAGAGACGTTGGGCGGGCCCACCAGGCACTGATTGCCTTCAGGATAATGACAGTCAGGATGCCATATAGCCTTGCTTGTTGCCCAGAAAACAACAAGCTGTTTCCCAGATATGGCTCAAGCAAAGCTTAAGTTTGTGACTTATTCATGTCTTGAATCTCCGCACATTACCTGGAACATTATTAGTGCTCAATAAATCTTTGTTGAATGAATAAATGATCTAGAGGTGACAGGAAAGTTTATGTTCTTCCAACGTGTTCATTTTGCATATGAGATAAAGCTAATGGTACCCAAGAAAGGAGTAAAAAAGTAATTGAAGCTTAAAATGTGCAAAAATCATGAAGTTCCTTATAGAAGGGCTTGTGATCCTGGTTCAAGTATTTGTGATTGTCATCATTATTGACTGCTATACTTAAACTTATAATTAAGGAAGACTGTAAAGTAGGCTAACCTGTGAAAATTCACATTTCCATGAAATATTTTTGCCATTAGGATTTGGCCATCAGGATCTGGAAACAGGACAGTAATGGGGAGTAGAGCCAGGTTAGGGTCTTTTATTTGTCATACCTCGATGCCTTAGTCCTTTGTGATTGAGAGGACAATTCCTGTACCTTGGTTCCATGAAACAAGGGGTCATTCTTACAGCTTATGATTTTCAGCTTCCCTATTCATGGGTCTACTGCCTTTAGCCAGGCCAGCAGCAGATTCTTGCTCAATCTCCCATCCACTCCCAGTCATCAGAGGTGCTAGCAATGGCCTTTTGTCCATGGAGGAAATGCAGTGTCTGGAAGCAGTAGTTTGAAGACAACTGGTCCGTGGGGCTTGAGGGCCCTCAGAGATGCAGAGAAGCATATATGGGAGCCTCTGGCTGAACTTAAATGAGCCCTGGACTATAAGACAGTTTTAAAAAAAATGAAGTTGGGAAGGCATCAGATTCCTTCTGTTGTCTTTATGGCATTTTGGATGGTGGTAGGAAGTCTGAGGGCAAAGATGGTGTCTGAGCATATTTAACTCCTTGAAGAGTCAAGCTTTATTTCAGTGCCACATGCCGACCCACAGATACCTATCATACGGTTGGCATTCACACAGTTACCACCAAGTAGTCTTCATCTCTAATCTTGACCTTACTTTCTCTAGCTTTTGGCTCCCCCTGCATTTGACCTCCTGTTGCTATTTTGTTTGTCCTTGGCTTAGGTCCTCTAGCTTGCAGTTTCTTGGACTTCTTTTCCAGTGTTTGATAGTTTGCTTTTTGGCAAACGTGTTTCTAATGACCTGTCCTTGGAGGATGGTAATGACATGGATGATGTGAGAAGAGGATCTGAGTAGGTCTAGGACATTCTTTACGTATTTTATTTTGAGGATCTCATTGATATTCCAGTTATAAAGAGTTACTAACACTGAGGGCTCTACCGGTTGGTAGAATGTGCGACTCTTGATCTTGGGGCTGTGAGTTCAAACCCCACATTGGGCATAGAGATTACTTTAAAATAAAATGTTAAAAAAAAAGAATTAGTAACACCAGGCTTTAGTAGGCATGTATAAATATTATTGTTTTGTTGCCTTTATAGTATTTGCTTGAATATCAGATATTTGGAAAATATTCATGATGCATTCAGTAGTGTGGGTTCTGTAACTGTCAAGCAATCCTTTTGTTTTCTTCTTTTTTTTTTTTTAAAGAGAGACAGAAGGGGGGGGAGGAGCAGAGAAAGAGGGGGAGAGAGAATTTTAAGCAAATCTCTGTTGTTTATTAATAATTTCACTATTTTGCCACAAAGAGTTTTAGATCTCTTCATGTGAGATGCCTTTTTTGGAGAAGCTCTTATGTGTCTCCTGTCTACTGAGCAAAATGCAAATATGACCGTTCAGGTCTACACAGAAAAGAAAGTAGGAGGTAACTCTATATTTTCCAATAGTGTTGTTTGCATTGTGAAATGACTTAGAATATTATTCTCATACTAGCAAACAAATTGAATAAATGGAACTCAGTCTAATAAAATAGAGAATTCAAAGCCATTTTTTTTCAGTACCGTGTCTGTTATGTAAATGGAGATACCTATTAACATTGTTGGTTAGAAAATGGCTTTGTGTTGTGGGGACCCTGGAAACATCAGGAGGCTTCAGAGAACATGTTATAAGGAGGTTAAAATTACCTGGAGGGGAGAGGAGTGGGGGGATGTGTGAAATAGGTGATGGGGGTTAAGGAGTGCACTTGTGATGGATAGGCACCCAGTGTTGTTTGGAAGTGTGGAATCATTATATTGTACACCTGAAACTAATATTATACTGTATGTTAACCAACTGGAATTGAAATAAAAACTTAAAAAAAAATTATCTGGAGTGCATATCGTTTTGCCATCACTGCCATGGCTGTGTGTTGTCTTATTGCTCATGGGTTTGTTGACCAGCCTGTCTGCTCCCTCACATCCCTGGGCATTCGGCTTATATGAGTTCTGGAAGATTGCTTGTACTACTTTGTACCTTACATAATAAACCCAGTGTAGATCTAGAATTCTGAGATTCTTTTTCTTTAAACATATGGGCCTGTGAAAGGACTTTTTAAGCTATGGAGAGCCCAGCTGACATGTTCCATCTCCCCATGCTTGCTGTAGGTGACCTCCTGATGGGTAATCTGCACACATATGTTACCTCTGCAGATCTGGTTTCATTCTAAGTTCTTCACTTTTCTGCCCTGGAGTAAATTTTGTTCCACAGTCTTACAGCAACAAAGAAGAGTAAGTCTGCCTCAGGCAGTTTGGAATTACCACAGGACCAAAACAAGGGGGCTTTTTGTTTTGTTGTGATGGCATGTTTAGAATTTCAGTAGCTGGTCTAATAATAAACTTTTAATATTTAAATATTTTAGAAGTTTAAATCTATTTTCCATTTTATCTTTTAAAAAATTGCTTTTGCTTTAATTGTATTATTCTGGATATGACCTTTGGAAAACAGAACTTTCCGGCTCTCAACACTTGCTTCTTCTCCCTAGAAAAAGAGCCAAGATTTTCACTTCAAGTAATTGATATCTCTTGATTGATGGCTTGATTGCATTTTTTAAAAAAGATTTTATTTGACAGACAGAGATCACAGGTAGGCAGAGAGGCAGCCAGGGAAAGAGGAAGGGAAACAGGCTCCCTGCTGAGCAGAGAGCCCAACTTGGGGCTCCATCCCAGGACCCTGGGATCATGACCCGAGCCAAAGGCAGAGGCTTTAACCAGCTGAGCCACTCAGGCGCCCCTGAATTTTGACTGAAACTCATTCATTGTAAAATGTTGTCACAAGTAGCATATGTCTGTTAGAGCTTTCATGCTAATTAAGAAATTAAAAGGTTTTATTTTTCCTCTCAAACAATTTTAGGTATCAGCTACGTGAGATAAAATGTAGACAGCACCTCAAGGTTGCAAACTGATTTGGTGCTTTCAGGGTAACTAGGATGGGGATTGGGGTGGTAAAGGGTAAGTGACACAAGAGATGGCCCAGGGCATCTTCTCAGGAGTGTTTCCTGTGCCCCAAGGGATAGAAGCTGACCTGGTTTAGTGAAGGATTCTGCAAGACCTTATTTTGTCACCAGATTCTTCCAGAACCCAGAACTATTTTTCTGTAACAAAGACCACAAATAATAGTACCTTAACCATGTTAGAATTTTTCTGCAACATACAATTCTGTGAAAAGGTCATTGTTATGGGTTGTGTCCCCCCAAAAGATATGTTGAAGTCCTAACCCCTGGCACCTGTTAATGTAACCTTACTTGGAAATAGGGTCTTTGTGGATATGACCAAGTTAAGATGAGGTCATATTGGATTAGGGTGTGCCCTAATCCAATGACTGATATTCTTGTAAGAAGAGGAAAATTTGGACACAGAGACATGCAAGGAAATGCCAAGTGAGGCTGGAGACAGAGATTGGACTGATGGGTCTGCAAGATAAGGAATGCCAAAGGTTGCCAATGTAAGGGCAGGTATAAATTAAAAATAAGAGGCCTCATTTGAAAATAAGAGACTCCCTGCTCCTCCTTTTTATTACAGTATTTACTTTAGAAAACTTTTAATTATGTTCTTTATCTCTTTGAAATGTATGTAAATCTCTCTCTTTTTTAAAAGATTTTATTTATTTATTTGACAGACAGAGATCACAAGTAGGCAGAGAGGCAGGCAGAGAGAGAGAGAGGGAGGAAGCAGGCTCCCTGCTGAGCAGGGAGCCCCGATGCAGGGCTGGATCCCAGGACCCTGAGATCATGACCTGAGCTGAAGGCAGAGGTTTTAACCCACTGAGCCACCCAGGCGCCCCTGTAAATCTCTTTAAAAGCTAAATAAACCTCTTGCCAGATTTATGTCCCACAGCAGTGTCTTTCTCAATGATTTGAGTGCCATCTCTTTGAAATGTGGTCATTAACATAGCATCTCCTTTCCCCAGTTTCCTTGGGTGAGTAAACACCTCCCTCTAAAACCACCTCCTGCCATAAAAGTGTGAGATATTTTTCCTTTGGATAAAGCCAATTTGCAAACAGACGGCCACCTCAGCTACCAGGTGGATTTAGGATGAACTGTGTGTGACAAATGGAGTTGTCAAGTCTTCTTACTTGAGGACAGTTGTTTATTTCAAGAACATGCATGGAATGAGTTGGTCTGCTTGGTGAGCTTTCTTTCCGTTTTTGCCATTTCTTAGTGGATTGCTGGCGAGGTGCATCACATTCTGTTTGAATGCTTATTCAGTAATAAAATTCTTTCTCTTCTACCTTTATGTACAGGTTTCCTGGGTTGAGAGAAGATTTTGTTTTAAGATACATTTCCTCAACATGAGCAACTACCAGAAGCTAGGAAGAGCTAGCAAGAGGCTCTGGGAGGAGCATCCTTTGCCAACATGTTGATTTCCCATTCTGGCCTCCAGAACTGGGAGAGAATAAACTTCTGTTGTTTCAGGCCACACAGTTTGTGGTAGTTTGTTAAGGCAGCCCTAGGGAATGGCTATAGTAATCCATGGCTAGTATAGCAGTTAGCTCCACAAAGTTCTCAAGACTCCATCTCTAGCCTTTTGTTTTGTCATTTGGAGGAGGTTGTGCTCCCTGTTCTCACAGTTTGAAATGGAGATCAAACCATCATATCTGCATTCCAGCAGCAGGATGGTACTAATACTGATTTTTCTTAAGGAGGATTCCTGAAAGCTGTCACAGGAACTTGTACTACATTCTCATTTGATAGCACATAAAAGTCAACTTTGAAAGAAGAGGAAAGATGGATATTAGGGGCAACTTGTACTCTCTGAATGTTCCCACCTGCCCTCTTTCTTAGTTTCTCTGCTTGAACGCAATTACAAATTATTTCTTACTTTGCTAATTCGAATTTACCACCATTAATGTATTTTCTTTCTCCAGAACGGTCAGAACCATATTTTTTAGTTTTCACTATGTGATGTTACTTAGTTAGTTTAAAAATATTTTCATATACATAACACACTCCTTTCAATTTGCCAACCTGAAGTCTATGTACTCACATAACTGAAAAATGGGCCCACCTCAGGTAGTAAGATTTCTAAACCAGCAGGCCAAGTTTGGAAATTCTTTACTAATATGGTACTATTACCATGAACATGTTTTCTTTTTTTTTTAAAGATTTTATTTATTTATGTGACAAGGAGAGAGAGAGAGAGAGAGCACAAGCAGGGGAGTAGCACAGGGAATGGGAGAAGCAGGCTTTCCACTAAGCAGAGAGCCCGATGTGGGGCTCGATCCCAAGACCCTGGGATCATGACCTGAGCTAAAGGCAGAGGCTTAACGACTGAGCCACCCAGGCGCCCCCATGAACATGTTTTCTTAATGAAAAAAAAAAAAAAAAAAAAAAGGATTCAAGAGAAAGGAAAAATAAGACTGTCTTTAAATAATCCTTACATGATCTAACTAAAAAAAGAAAAAATCTATTCCATTGCAATATGCGGTATGGATTTTAAACTGATCTATCTTCATGCTGGCATGAATATTTTGGAAAATATAAATGAGAAGCTCTTCAGAAAATAGGCTAAGATTTATATGAGAATTCATAGATGGATTATAGAAATATCCTAATCTTTAATATTTAGCTTTTATTGTACTATAAAATTAAATTGTTGTAGTCTCTTAAAAACGTCTGTCTAAATTTAGTTTTTTATTGACTATGAACTTTGGGGGATGGAATGGGTGGTTGTGGTGGGGACTTTGGGTTTCTAGGCTTTGTTCTTCTATTTCATATTATCTCTAAATTTTCACACCAAATAAACTTCCCATTTGTTTCACACAACATTGAAGGACATTTAATTAGTGTTCATAAGTACATCATTGAATGAAGAGGACGTTTTCTCTCTCTCTCTTTTTCATGGTGAGCCCTCACTTGAGCTTGCTCTCACTTTTTTCCTGGTGTGTTTCTGTTTTGTTTCAGCAATGTGTACAGCACATTCTTGTTTGCACTAAAAGGTTGTCATATGGATTGTTTTGACTGTTTCCATGACATGCAAATGGACAAGGATTTTGAAAAATGTTCTCAACCCTAAAACAAACCATATTTATTTACACATCTAGGTAACCAGACCTCCTCTTAAGCTTTATCACTTGTTCTTCTTCTAGCTGAAAGGAGAATATCTTTGTGCTTTTATGAGAGGTTGGCAAAATGCCTGTTAGCACTCTGACCTCCTGCTAAATATCACTGTAGATTTTTACCTGCTTTATAGCTTTTGAGTTATTAATAGTGCTTTGGACAAAGGCTACCACAAGCCTGCCTACAGTCATTGGACAGAATTTCTATCCAGTAGAGTCTTCACATTTCCACACAGCAGAATTCTCTAAGGGCCAAGCTATCTGCTTGGAATAGCAGAAAAGGAAAATACAGGGAGAGTCTGTCTAAAGTTAGTATCACAATTAATGGAACTGTCATATATGTCTGAAGGTCAGAGCTAGTAATGCAGATTTGGGAGTTGTCTGGGTAGAGATGATAGTTGAAGCTTTCTGGAAATGAGAAGAGTTCAAACAAAAACCTCATGGAAACTCAGTGGGGAATGAAGTGGGCTCAGATAAGTCAATCGTGATAGTGACTGAGATAAGGCCCTTGGGCCTTCTGGCTGAGAGACCAGTTTCAGTGGTGTGTAGGAAAACAATCCCGAGTTTCAGAGGACAAAGAAACAAGTGAACAGTGAGATGCAAACTGGGGTACAGTTGGCACTTGATCAGGTGTATGGTAGGGTGGGGAATAGGATGGAGCAGCTAGTGGAGGTTACCTGGGGGTAGACAGTTTTTCCTAGGCTAAGAAGCTTCTTGATACTCTTGTGTGCCAAAGCAGAGGAGAAATCAGTAATGTAAGAGAACTCTTTTGAGTGGGTAAAGATCACAGGCTTTAGCCTTTGGCTGTGCTTGCTAGAATCTTGGGACTATACAATGCTAGGCAAGTTAACTGACCCCCCTGAATCTGTTTTTTCCTCAGTGAAATGAAGATGAAACAGTTCAACAGACTGACTCTTAGTATGATAGGGGTAGGAGGGGAAATGGAGAAATCTTAGAGTTATCTAATGGCAAGGAAATGAGACCCAGGGGGATAGAATGACTTGCTTAAAGTTTGCAAGTAGTTAGAGAAGTAGAATTTGCACCCAGAATTTCTGATTCCTCGTCTTTTTCAATTCTGTTGCAGTTCTGACAGGTAGGAGAAGCTTAAAGATGAACGTTACCAGTAAAGTTCTGTGCTTGGCTTAAAAAGTAAACTGTGTGAATATAGTATAGCTTGGATAGAAATGTGGAGAGGAAAGTTGGCTCTGGCCCAGTTCACATGGGAAAGATGTAGGGGTTTTTACTTCCGCAAGCGCAACATGAGCCAATGGCACAATCTATTACTGAAAAGGGTGACGTGGGATGGACCTTACCACCACAGTGGAATGCCCCAAACCAGCAAGGTCAGACCACACTAGAGTGCTCTGTCTGGTAGGGTGCCTAGTTTAAAGAGGGTCTCCTGGCATCTGGATGTGAAACCAGAGATGGGCAAGTAGGGGTTGAGGCAGAGATTTACTCTGGAGAAGAATCTGAAGGATAAAATAATAATGAAAAAAAAACCCCCAAAAACCAACGTTTGGAAAAGGAAGTAAACTTATTCCATGTAGCTTTGCAGAAACCTATCTTGGACCTTGGAAGGGTAGCTTTGAACAAAGCATGTTTTGGCTGAAAATGAAAAAGAATAAGAATTTTAGGTGTTAAAACATGAAATGGAGTTACTTACCTGTGAAGTAGTGCATGTAGGAAGGTTGAGTAAGCATCTGTTAGTGATTGTGGAAAGGCCGTCTAAAAAAAATAGAATAGTTCTAGACTTACAGAAAAGTTGTAGAGATAGCACAGATTTCTAGTCAACTCCACACCAGGTTTCTAGGGGGCCACCTAGAAAGAGGAAAAATCTATCCAGGACAGAGAGAGTCAGAATCAACTGAATGGAAAAGGAAAAAGCAGTCCTCTTATGGACCCAGATAAGTCAGTTGCAAAACTAACAGGAGACATTATTGCTCCCAAGGTCATGCAACAGCTGCCAAACATTGTAATAACCCACTCTTTGAATAAATGCATTTTCCTGAATGATGCTCCCAAGTTGGCTTTTTATACCTACTTAATAATGGGAGTATCCAGTATTTGCCACATAACAGCACCCAGTCTTTTGTTAAATCTCCATTTTCCCCAATCTTGTTGTAGAAACAGCCACCAAAATAGAACTGGCCCCTACTTCCCTTAGATATTTCTCAGAACCCTTCACAGAAGTCAGACTTCAGATAAAATGTTCCCCTCCTCATTTTGTGGTGTGTCATTCCGTGGTTGCCCCAGAGCACCCTCCCTTGCTGGAGCCAGTCAATAAATCTGACTTTGTCAGACCACAGGTGAGTCCCAGGTGGTTGCTACCTGATGAGGAGTTAGCAGCTCTTATAAGTAGGACGTCTTATGGCTTAGAGATTTCAAGCTGACTTTGTGGATGAGTGTGTTGAAATGGCCCGTTTGATGTGATTCTGGAGGCAGTAGGTGAGTGAGATGTCAAGCAGCCCTCTGGAGTGTCTGGAGGGGGTGATTTTGTTGGTCAAGATGGACAAAGACTGCTCTACTAGCTTAAAATTTTTAGATATTGTTTCTGTTTTGGTCACTAGACCATTAGTGATAGCCACAACACTATTTCTGTAAATTCCCTCTATTCCCCTCTATTTCTGTAAATTCCATTTATTGAGCAGGTAGATATACCAGGCCTTGTGCCAAGTGCTTTTAGACATTATGTCATTTAATCCTCACAACAGTCCAGTTTTCAGGCAGGGCAAGGTCAAGTTACACCTCCTAGGTAGTAAGTAGCAGAGTTAGGATTTGAACTCAGGGTTGTCTGGCTCTGTGCTCTTAGCTACCCTAAAGAAAAAGCTAATTTTTCTTTACAGAATCTCAGTTGCTTCAAGTATGGCAGATTTCAAAGTATGTGTTCTATCTTATCACCTGCCCCTGCCCCAGTTATCCTTCAGAAAAATCTTTTAACTTTTGTTAATTGCAATATAGATTTTCAGTAAAGAGCGTACTTGGTTTTCCTGGATATGCCTTGTGCTAAAGGAGAGGTAACAACTTTTCCCTCTGTACTTCAATTGTGGCTTCTGCTTTCCATGATTTGTGCTATCTCCCTCCAGACCAGCATTACCAAAGTAATTAACCCCCACCAAGTTGACCTAGTGTCCCTTTCAAGTTTATTGAGTTAAAGTATGTATTTGACATTATTGCAAGTTTTAAAAAAGTTTTCTAAATCTCCAATACCTTTTTATAAATGTCTTGCTTAATTAGGAGAATTTAGTGATAGAATCTGTACTTTGACTTTGGGTTCATTAACTAGAAAAATCTCGAGCTACTTTCATCTTGATAGAAGTTGTTTGGGATATAATAAAAGTTCTTTTCAGTGTAATTGGGTGGTTTGAGCTCATAGGGAACCAGGACTTTCTTCTCCTTAAGAACTCTTCACTGGCTCATGTTTCCATGGGATATCAAGTAATTCCACAAGGCCTGTGAACTCATATGGGCTCTTTCCCCACCCTTCTTTCCTAAAGAACTTTAGAGGCAAGTGCTTGCCAGAAATGTGACAGCTAATAGGGCTTCTGGGAATATCTAGCTGCTCACCAGGTGTGAGTTTAGGTTACTTTATTCTTTGTGAAAAGTCTTTAGCTTGTGACAGAAACCTTGTTTCTGTTAACCTTGTCCCTCCACTGGAATCAAATGACAGCTTAGCTTACTGAAGAAATGATTCTTTTGAGTAGAAATGGCAGAATGTTTCCATCTGGGAAGTAGAGACATTGGAGGGTAGGAAACTAAAGTTGCAAGAAGCTTGAGATGGGAGATGGTGAATATTTGATAGTACTTATTACATGGTGATCTTAGATATTGGTGGGATGACTTCCTAGGGGGTATGCAATAGAAAAATATAATATTTATTGTAAATGTGTTTGAGCAATAAATGCTTTTTTGGGGAAAATCATGTTCTTGGCAGGGAGTTGTACTCCCTGACCTAAAAAGTCTTTTTCCAAATCAAATTCATCTGATTAAATCAAGACTTGTGAATTGTGAGGAAAAGTTTCTAGAGATGATACCTCCAGCAGAAAAAGAGCAAAAGAAGATAAAATAGTTTTTTAAAATATATTCTTTAGCAGAAAGCAGTAGAGTCCAGTAGATAAACAACACACACACACACACACACACACACACACACACAAGATTTGAAGACAGATCTAAAATCAAATCTCTATTTTGTTTCTCTCAGTGTAATGTTGGGCAATTTACAGAAGCTCTCTGAACATCAGTTTCCTTTCTACAGAAGTGAGACAATAATAATCACCTAGGACTTTTGTTAATATCAAAGAGAGTAAGTGAAAACATATAGTGGACAACAAATGGTAATTTTAATTATTATTATATCGGGGCTATAAATACATAGGGCCCCAAAGTCAAAGAATAGGTAGATAAGAACAGAAAAATTTAACTCTAGAATCAAGAATTTCTTTAAAATGTAAAGCACATTAAAATTCATGTTAAAGTGAGATCAATAGCAGTTATAAGTAACAAAATTGGTAATGGTAGTGTTAAGGGGGGAATGAGAATAGTTGGTGGTCCTTGATTAGGGTGAGGCCCTAATCGGCTCTGGCCCTCCAGGGAGCAGCCTGCATCTCCAAAGGGCAGCCTGGCCCCACCCTTTGACAGAGGGAACACCTCACCTGGAGGGGTAGGTAGAGAGTTCACTAATGCATGGGCTTTATGAAAACTCCAGTTTCCCTTTCTGGACATGTAAGAGTCTGGCAATGAGGAGCCTCTCTTTGGTGAATGGGAAGGCTTACAAGAGTATTCTTACTAATTACAGGAATTGGATTACATTTACATATCCAGTAGTTGCTCAGCTGAGGGCGAGTAAGGAAGGGTCTAATGACTCAGAGGGCAGTAGCAATATAACTTAACTCTTTCATACATATCTTCATGATGTTGCAAATTTTGCTCAGGTGATAAATGATTACCTGATCAGTGCACTGTATGACCCAGGTTCACATATGTGGCCACTCTCATGAGTTTATATCATTACAGATCCATTTTACTTTCCTTTATATTAAAATATTAATTCCCGATTCCCATGGGGGGAAAAAAGTATCTTCACTGTCTATAGGCCCAAGGATTTGATCATTTGTCTCCAATTTATATTTAAAAGGTACCTAAAGTGTCACAATTTCATTTGCCCCAGTACTCCAGTCCTCACTGATCTCTCCTTCGTTTGGACCAAGTAAGTTAGCATGGTAGCGAATTACTTCATTTGGGTTATTTTTTTCTCCTCGACTAGATTGTAAATGTAAGAGCTGGGTTTACGTCTATTACTTTTTTGTATTTCCCATAGCATACATCATTAGAGGTGCTCAATAAATAATTACTGATTTTATGATTTTTGGTACAAATGTTAAAATTATAGTACCTTGAAGTGAAATAAATTCATTTGTTGAATAAACACAAAAATAACACAGAAGTGTGAAAATAGCGATTCTTTTTTAAAAAGATTTATTTATTTGAGGGTGAGAGACTGCTCTTGTGTTGTGTGTGGGGGGAGCAGAGGACTGAACTCTGTCCTGAAAGCGGACTCACCACTGAGGGAGTGGGGTTGGGAATGGGGGTGGTGGGGCTTGATCCCAGGATCCTGAGATCAAGGCCTGAGCTAAAATCAACTTTATATGGAAAACCCAAAAGACTGCACTCCCAAACTACTAGAACTCATACAGCAATTCAGTAATATTGCAGGATACAAAATCAACGTACAGAAATCAGTTGCTTTCTTTTACACTAACAATGAAAATATAGAAAGAGAAGTTAGAGAATTGATTCCATTTACTATAGCACCAAGAACCATAAGATACCTGGGAATAAACCTAACCAAAGAGGTAAAGGATCTGTACTTGAAGAACTACAGAATACTCATGAAAGAAATTGAAGAAGACACAAAAAGATGGAAGACCATTCCATGCTCATGGATCAGAGGAATAAACATTATCAAAATTTCTATACTTCTGGGAATCATTTATGCTTTCGATGCCATCCCGATCAAAATTCCACTGGCATTTTTCAAAGAGCTGGAACAAACAATCCTAAAATTTGTATGGAACCAGAAGAGACCCCGAATTGCTAAGGAAATGTTGAAAAAGAAAAAACTGGGGCATCATGTTGCCTGATTTCAAGCTTTACTACAAAGCTGTGATCACCAAGACAGCATGGTACTGGGACAAAAACAGACACACAGGCCAGTGGAACAGAGTAGAGAGCCCAGATATGGACCCTCAACTCTAATGTCAAATAATCTTCGACAAAGCAGGAAAAAATTTACTGTGGAAAAATGACAGTCTCTTCAATAAATGGTGCTGGGAAAATTGGACAGCTATGTATAGAAGAATGAAACTCGACCATTCCTTACACCATACACAAAGATAAACTCGGAATGGATAAAAGACTCCATTGTGAGGCAGGAATCTATCAAAATCCTAGAGGAGAACATAGGCAGTAACCTCTTCACTGGACACAGCAACTTCTTTTAAGACATGTCTCCAAAGGCAAAGGAAACAAAAGCGAAAATGAACTTTTGGGACTTCATCAAGATCAAAAGCTTCTGCACAGCAAAGGAAACAGTCAACAAAACAAAGAGGCAACCCACGGCATGGGAGAAGATATTTGCAAATGACACAACAACAGGGGGCTGATATCCAAGATCTATAAAGAATTCCTCAAATTCAACACACACAAAACAGATAATCACGTCCAAAAATGGGCAGAAAACATGAACAGACACTTCTCCAATGAAGACATACAAATGGCTAACAGACACATGGAAAAATTTTCACCATCATTAGCCATCAGGGAGATTCAAATCAAAACAACATTGAGATATCACCTTACACCAGTTAGAATGGCCAAAATTAGCAAGACAGGAAACAACGTGTGTTGGAGAGGATGTGGAGAAAGGGGAACCCTCTTACACTGTTGGTGGGAATGCAAGTTGGTACAGCCACTTTGGAAAACAGTGTGGAGACTCCTTAAGAAATTAAAAATAGAGCTATCCAATACCCTGCAATTGCACTACTGGGTATTTACCCCGAAGATACAGATGTAGTGAACAGAAGGGCCATCTGTACCCCAATGTTCATAGCAGCATTGGCCACAGTTGCCAAACTGTGGAAAGAGCCAAGGCACCCTTCAACAGATGAATGGATAAAGAAGATATGGTCCATAAATACAATGGAGTATTATGCCTCTATCAGAATAGATGAATACACAACTTTTGTATCAGCATGGAATGGACTGGAAGAGATTGTGCTGAGTGAAATAAGTCAAGCAGAGAGAGTCAAGTACTATATGGTTTCACTTGTGGAACATAAGGAATAACATGGAGGACATTTAGAGAAGGAAAGGAAAAGTGAGATGGGGGAAATCAGAGGGGGAGACAAACCATGAGAGACTGTCAACTCTGAGAAACAAACAGGGTTTTGGAGGGGAGGGGGCTGGGGGGTTGGGTGAGACTGGTGGTGGGTATTAAGGAGAGCACGTATTGCATGGAGCCCTGGGTATGGTGCATAAACAATGAATTTTGGGACACTGAAAATAAATAAAAAAAAAGGGGTACTTAACCAACTGAGCTACCCAGGCACCCCAATAGCAATTTTTTAAAAAGATTTTATTTATTTACTTGACAGAGATCACAAATAGGCAGAGAGGCAGGCAGAGAGAGAGAGAGAGGAGGAAGCAGGCTCCCTACTGAGCAGAGCCTGATGTGGGGCTTGATCCCAGGACCCTGAGACCATGACCTGAGCCGAAAGCAGAGGCTTAACCCACTGAGCCACCCAGGCGCCCCTCTTTTTTTTTTTTTTTAAACTTAGTTTGATTTTGCTTGGATTTAATGGGAATTGGTTTTTAATTAGTCAAGCATAGAAAAATACGTTTTTTGAAAGACTTGATAAGAAAGGACTCCACCATGGCTCTTTTATGTCCTTACCAGATAGAGTTTATTTTTGGGGGGTGTAGTGGTATAAGCTCCTGCCCCTGTTCTTATTTTAAAAACATTAGTACATTATTCAATGAGTACTGCTGTTTGTTTTTAAAGAAAGTGATTTATGACTAGATTGCTTTATATCCACTAGATGGCAGGTGATTGCTAGAGAAAGAAAAAGGGGAATGAGAATTATTATTTTTTGGGATTGGTATATTTCCATTGAGCTGTCTCAGTCAACAGGGCTTGCCAATAACTCCATAATTTCTATAAAATTCTTGAGCATTAGCTTTCCAGAGATTTTAAAAGTGATTGCAAACATTCCATGAAATATACTGGCCAGATATTTTTCCACTACCATAACTAACTCTAGACTGACCTTTTATTCCCCCCAATTTTCTTAAACCATAAATGGTGTCCTCACCTACCATGGGGATTTAAGTAAATTACAGTGAGAAGAAATGCATTATTCAGAGAGATGGAGAAATCACACAATTCTTAAGTAAAATATGCAAATTAAAGTTGAAGAATTGTTAGTTTTTAAAACAATGGAATGAAATACAGTTTTTGTCTGCAGTGTCTAAGGGCTCTTTGAGAGAACCTGGGGGATAGCGTCTCATGTTTATTAGCACTTCCACCTGGTATTTGCTGTGAATGTTTGAGATGATCATAAACTCCATTGAAAAGCTTGCAGTTCCACGTGTGCACTCACTTTCCAAAATCATGAGAAAAGTATGCTAGTGTTTGTACCTCTTGACTGGCCTGGTCAGGCTCCTTGTGTGTATTTTTTCTTTCTTTTCTCTCTCTCTCTCTCATTTTTCATATGTGGTCGGTCTTCTAGGGATGCTGATAAGATTCAGAGAAGACCTGAAAAGCTCTGCTTGTACCTCTAAGTTAAGCAGAATGAATGAGACCAGTTCACCTGTGCTCCCATAGCTTCTTTAGAGGCATGGAATTCCCCATCACTGTGGATGAGACTTGAGGTAAATTAATGCACCAATTTATGACATTCAGAGTTATCCCTTAGCACTTATGTATGTTATTTCTAAAAAGCTACTGCACAGATATTATCATATATGGACTGATCACAGGGTTTGTATTTGTTGCCATCATCTTTCACAATCATACCTGGTTTAGTTCGTTGAAAATGAGTGTCTCTAATAACAGCCAGGTAAATAGGCCTTTAGACATTTTAGAGTTAAGAGAATTTGACATAATACTAAACTCATCTCTTCAGACAAATTTGAATGTCATGAGGACAGAAACAAACAACATATGCGTCATACACCTCTGTGGTCCAAGGTTTCTTCCTGGCAAAGTGTTGAGCAGTAAATGAGGGGTGCGTGCCTGGGGTGAAGGCATTCCTTACCTAAGAGAAGTACCTGTGTTTTATCATCCTCAGCTGTGAAGGATTTTTGGTGGGTATGAAGAAATCAAAGCTCAAGATCATTGATTTGGCCTCTTCCCACCTCTCCGACAAATTCACCAACAGTATTCGGTTATATTTTGTGCATTTAATATCTATTTTTTCCATGTATAATTTAATTTTCCCACAAACTCTATGATGTAATAACCAGGAGAATAAAACTGATTATACCTATTACTGTATTTGTACATAGACCTCATAAGGAGGCTTTGTCCAGACAGCAAGTTTTGCTTGCCCTTGGCAAAAGCTATTAATTTAGCCCAAGAAAATACATTGAGTGAAAATTAATTAACTAATTTGTTCTTTAGTAATTATTTACTTAGTGCCTAATATTGCCAAAACAAAAAGTTCCTTGAAAGAAATGGAAGGCACTGAGCTCAGAATTCTTGCAGCAGAGTCCTACCCTTGTCCTTAAGACTTTTTGACACCGTTAGAAATAATCTACTGTTAAGAACTAGCTGGCTCATTTCTGAAAAAGAAAAATCTTTTTAAACCTTCGTTACTATAGTCATATTTTATCCTTCATTGTATCTAACTTTATTTTTTGTATACATATAGGGTTTTTTCTTCTAAAAAATTTTGGGATACAATTTCTTCTAATAGATCAAAATATACCCTAAATCTAGCAAAGGGCTTTGTTCTAGTCTCCAGCCTGAGCAAATTCTCTACACTTTCTTTTTCTTTCTTTTGCCAACCAACTTACCTTATCAATTCCTTTTTTAGAATTCTTTTTAAAATTTTCATCTTTACAGTCATTTTCCATCCCTTCATTGTGTTTACCCTTATTTTTGTAATATATAAGTTTTTCTTTCTTTAAAATTGTGGGAGGTACTTTCTTCTAAGAGACCAAAATATACCCCAAATCAAGTGAGTGGCTCTGATCTATTCATCAGTGTTTACTCTCTCTCTCTCTCTCTCTCTCTCTCTATCTATATATATTTTTTTAAGTTTCTTTTTACCCCCATTATTCTCCCCCAAATTTGGGGTCTCTTCTGATTTGGTTAATGTACATTTTTCTGGAGTCACCCCTTTAGTATTTTATTTTTTTGTTCATATATTCTTATCTGGATAAAATGACAAGGCAGAAAAACTCACCATGAAAAAAACAAGAGGCAGTACCGAAGGCTAGGGACCTAATCAATACAGACATTGGTAATATGTCAGATTTAGAGTTCAGAATGATGATTCTCAAGGTGCTACCTGGGCTTGAAAAAGTCATGGAAGATATTAGACCCTGTCTGGAGAAATAAAAGCCCTTTCTGGAGGAACAAAAGAACTAAAATCTAACCAAGCTGAAATCAAAAAAGCTATTAATGAGGTGCAATAAAAAATGGAGGCTCTTACTGCTAGGATAAATGAGGCAGAAGAGAGAATGAGTGATATAGAAGACCAAATGATGGAGAATAAAGAAGCTGAGCAAAAGAGAGACAACTACTGGACCATGAAGGGAGAATTTGAGAGATAAGTGATAAGTAATATTAGAATAATTGGGATTCCAGAAGAAGAAGAAAGAGAGAGGGGGGCAGAAGGTATATTGGAGTGAATTATAGTAGAGAATTTCCCTAATATGGCAAAGGGAACAAACATCAAAATCCAGGAGGCACAGAGATCCACCCTTAAAATCAATAAAAACAGGTCACACCCCGTCATCTAATAGTAAAACTTATAAGTCTTAGTGACAAAGAGAAAATCCTGAAAGCAGCTCGGGACAAGAACTCTGTAACATACAATGGTAGAAATGTTAGAATGGGAGACACTTATCCACAGAGACCTGGCAGGCCAGAAAGAACTGGCATGATATATTCAGAGCACTAAATGAGAAAAACATGCAGCCAAGAATACTATATCCAGCTAGGTTATAGTGAAAATAGAAGGAGAGATAAAACGTTTCCAGGACAGAAACTTAAAGAATTTGTAAACACCAAACTAGCCCCATGGGAAATATTGAAAGGGGTCCTCTAATCAAAGAGAGAGTCTTAAAGTAGTAGACTAGAAAGGAACGGAGACAATATACAGTAACAGTCACATTACAGGCACTACAATGGCACTAAATTAATATAATTCATATCTTTCAGTGACTACCCTGAATGTAAATGGGAAAAATGCCCCAATCAAAAGACCCAGGCACAAGAATGGATAAAAAACAAAACCCATCAATATGCTGTCTACAAGATACTCATTTTAGACCCAAACACACCTCCAAATTTAAAGTGAGGGGGTGGAAAACAATTTACCATGCTAAAGGACATCAAAAGACAGCTGGGGTGGCAATCCTTATATCAGATAAATTAGATTTTAAGCCAAAGACTATAATAAGAGATGAGGAAGGACACTGTATCATACTCAAAGGGTCTGTCCAACAAGAAGATTTAACAATTTTAAGTATCTATGCTCCTAACATGGGAGCAGCCAACTATATAAACCAATTAATAACAAAATCAAAGAAACACATCGACCATAATACAATAATAGTAGGGGACTTTAACACTCCCTCACTGAAATGGACAGATCATCCAAGCAAAAGATCAACAAGGAAATAAAGGCCTTAAATGACACACTGCACCAGATGGACATTACAGATATATTCAGAACATTCCATCCCAAAGCAACAGAATACACATTCTATTTTAGTGCACATGGAACATTCTCCAGAATAGATCACATCCTGGGTCACAAATCAGGTCTCAACCGGTATCAAAAGATTGGGATCATTCCCTGCATATTTTCAGACCACAATTCTCTGAAGCTAGAACTCAATCACAAGAGAAAAGTTGGAAAGAACTCAAATACATGGAGGCTAAAGGGCATCCTTCTAAAGAATGAATGGGTCAACGAGGAAATTAAAGAAGAATTGAAAAAATTCATGGAAACAAATGAAAATGAAAACACAACTGTTCAAAGTCTTTGGGACACAGCAAAGGCAGTCCTGAGAGGAAAGTGTATAGTGATACAAGCTTTTCTCAAGAAACAAGAAAGTTCTCAAGTACACAACCTAACCCTACACCTAAAGAAGCTGGAAAAAGAACAGCAAAGAAAGCCTAAACCCAGCAGGAGAAGAGAAGTAATAAAGATCAGAGAAGAAATCAATGAAATAGAAACCAAAAAACAGTAGAACAAATCAATGAAACTTGGAGATGGTTCTTTGAAAGAATTAGTAAGATTGATTAAACCCCTGGCCAGACTTATGAAAAAGAAAAGAGAAAGGACCCAAATAAATAAAATCATGAATGAAAGAGGAGAGATCACAACCAACACCAAAGAAATACAAACAATTATAAGAACACATTATGAACAACTATATACCAGCAAATTTGACAATCTGGAAGAAATCTGGGATGCATTCCTAGAGACGTACAAACTACCAAAACTGAACCAGGAAGAAATAGAAAACCTGAACAGACCCATAACCAGTAAGGAGATTGAAGCAGTCATCAAAAATCTCCCAAAAAAGAGCCCAGGGCCAGATGGCTTCCCAGGGGAATTCTACCAAACATTTAAAGAAGAATTAATACCTATTCTCCTGAAACTGTTCCAAAAATAGACATGGAAGGAAAACTCCCAAACTCATTTTAGGAGGCCAACATTACCTTTGTCCAAAACCAGACAAAGACCCCATTAAAAAGGAGAATTATAGACCAATATCCTTGATGAACACAGATGCAAAAATTCTCACAAAAATACTAGCCAGTAGGATCCAACAGTACATTAAAAGGATAATTCATCACTACGAAGTAGGATTTATTCCAGGGCTACAAATTTGGTTCAACATCTGCAAATCAATCAATGTGATACAGTACATTAATAAAAGAAAGAACAAGAACCATATGATACTCTCAATAGATGCTGAAAAAGCATTTGACAAAGTACAGCATCCTTTCCAGATCAAAACTCTTCAAAGTGTAGGGATAGAGGGTACATACCTCAATATCATCAAAGCCATCTATGAAAAACCCACTGCAAATATCATTCTCAATGGAGAAAAACAGAGCTTTTCCACTGAGGTCAGGAACACAGCAGAGATGTCCATTATCACCACTGCTATTCAACATAGTACTAGAAGTCCTAGCCTCAGCAATCAGACAACAAAAAGAAATTAAAGGCATCCAAATCAGCAAAGAAGAAGTCAAACTATCACTCTTTGCAGATGGTATGATACTTTATGTGGAAAACCCAAAAGACTCCACTTCAAATCTGCTAGAACTTGTACAGGAATTTGGTAAAGTGTCAGGAAATAAAATCAATGCACAGAAATCAGTTGCATTTCTATACATCAACAAGACAGAAGAAAAAGAAATGAAGTGAAGGAGTCAATCCCATTTACAATTGCACCCAAAACCATAAGATACCTAGGAATAAACCTAACCAAAGAGGCAAAGAATCTGTACTCAGAAAATTATAAAGTAGTTATGAAAGAAATTGAGGCAGACACAAAGAAATGGAAAAAATGTTCCATGCTCATGGATTGGAAGAACAAAGACTGTGAAAATGTCAATGCTACCCAAAGCAATCTACATGTTGAATGCAATCCCTATCAAAATACCATCAATTTTTTCAAAGAAATGGAACAAATAATCCTAAAATTTATATGGAACCAGAAAAGACCTCAAATATCCAGAGGGATGTTGAAAAAGAAAGCCAAAGTTGGTGGCATCACAATTCCAGACTTCAAGCTCTATTACAAAGCTGTCGTCATCAAGACAGTATGGTAGTGGCACAAAAACAGAAACATAGATCAATGGAACAGAATAGAGAGACCAGAAATAGACCCTCAACTCTATGGTCAACTAATCTTCAACAAAGCAGGAAAGAATGTCCAATGGAAAAAAGACAGTCTCTTCAACAAACGGTGTTGGGAAAATTGGACAGCCGCATGCAGAAAAATGAAACTGGACCATTTCCTTACACCACACACAAAAATGGACTCAAAATGGATGAAGGACCTCAATGTGAGGAAGGAATCCATCAAAATCCTTGAGGAGAACACAGGCAGCCACCTCTTCCATCTCAGCTGCAGCAACTTCTTCCTAGAAACATTGCCAAGGTCAAGGGAAGCAAGGGCAAAAATGAACTATTGGGACTTCATCAAGATCAAAAGCTTTTGCACAGCAAAGGAAACAGTCAACAAAACCAAAAGACAACTGACAGAATGGGAGAAGATATTTGCAAAGACATAGCAGATAAAGGGCTAGTGTCCAAAATCTATAAAGGACTTATCAGACTCAACACCCACTCAACAAGGCCGTTTAATTAATAATTATACCAGATAATAGGTGTAAATTAGAACTGCCCTTGGCAAACTGGGAGGTATGATCACCTTACTAAATAGCCCATTTTTGTTCTAGCTTATTCTTGAACTTTCTGCTCGAATTTAGGAGTAAAAACATTTAGATAATGAGTTCCAGTGTAGATGATGATCTCACAAAAGACTTTCTGACTTTTCTTTTCAGCTCATCAGTAAGTCCCAGCACTCTTGGTGACTGATTTTTTTCTTCTTCTTTTTATTTTTAAGGGTTTTATTGAGGTAGAATTTACATACAACAACTGGCCATCTAGAGTATAAAATTTGATAAGTTTTGACCAATGTATACTTCTGTGAGACAAGATAATGAATATATCTGTTGCTCCCTGCACATCCCCAGGCAACCACTGATCTGCTTTCTGTCACTATAGATTGTTTTGTATTTTCTAGAACGTTGTATAAATGGAATCATACTGTATATTATCCCTTTTAAAAATATGGTTTCTTGGAGATCCTTCCATATTTGTTACTTTCCTTTTTTGTTGAGTTGTATTCTATTGTATGGATATTCCACAATGTGTTTACACATTCACCTATTGATGGCCATTTGTATTTCTTCTGATTTTTTTTAAGGTTTTATTTATTTATTTCAGAGAGAGAGATCACAAGTAGGCAGAGAGGCAGGTGGAGAGAGAGGGGGAAGCAGGCTCCCTGCTGAGCAGAGAGCCCGATGCGGGGCTCGATCCCAGGACTCTGGGATCATGACCTGAGCCAAAGGCAGAGGCTTAACCCACTGAGCCACCCGGGCACCCCAATTTCTTCTGATTTTTAATTATTTCAAATAAAGCTGCCATACATTTGTGGATACATCCTTTTGTGGACATATATTTTCACTTCTCTTGGATAAATATCTAGGAGTAGAATGAATATATGAAAGAATTGACTTTTAAGAAACTGCCAAACTGTTTCCAAAGGGATTTATGTTCCTCTGAGCAGTGCATGAGAGTTCTAATTTCTTCACATCCTTGCCAAAAACTTGGACAACTACTGATGTCAAATATCTTTTTATGTCCTTATTTGCCCACCCATATATCATCTTTGGTGGAGTTCCTGTTCAAATTTTTTGTTTTTTATTGGATTGTTTGCTTTCTTATTATTGAGCTATGAGAATTTTAAAAAATAGTATTTAGAACAGAAGTCTTTTCTTTTTAAAAGATTTTTATTTATTTGTTTGAAAGCAAGAGAGAGTACGAGCAAGAAAGCACAAGCAGGGGCAGCAGCAGACTTCCCACTAAGTAAGGAGCTGGATGTGGGGCTCGATCCCAGGACCCTGAGATCTTGACCTGAGCCGGAGTCAGTTGCTTAACTGACTGAACCACCCAGAAGCCCCTAGGAAACAAGTCTTTACTCAGATATGTGACATAAAAACATTTCACCAGTCTCACTTTTCTTGTAATTTGCTTAGCAATGTCTTTTGAAGGGCACCTGGGTGGCTCAGTCAGTTAAGCATCTGCCTTCAGGTTAGGTTATGATCCTGGGGTCCTGGTATCTAGTCCCGCATAGAGCCATGCATGGAGCCCAGCACTGGGCCCTCCGCTCAGAGAGGAGCATGCCTCTCCCTTCCACTCTGTCTCTCTCCCCACTCATACTCTCTGTCTCTTTCTTTTTGTTTTCCTTAATTTAAAAAAAAAATTTTAATAAACATATAATGTATTTTTATCCCCAGGGGTACAGGTCTGTGAATCGCCAGGTTTACACACTTCACAGCACTCACCCTAACACATACCCTCCCCAGTGTCCATTACCCTACTCCCCTCTCCCCCAAGCAACCCTCAGTTTGTTTTGTGAGATTAAGAGTCACTTATGGTTTGTCTC
>PISX010006350.1:0-42364 GCA_004024625.1 Mellivora capensis
ACCTGGGTGGCTCAGTGGGTTAAAGCCTCTGCCTTCGGCTCAGGTCATGATCCCAGGGTCCTGGGATCGAGCCCCACATCGGGCTCTCTGCTCAGCAGGGAGCCTGCTTCCTCCTCTCTCTCTCTGCCTCTCTGCCTACTTGTAATCTCTGTCTGTCAAATAAATAAATAAAATCTTTAAAAAAATGATTGTTACCTTTAAAAAAAAATTTAAAAAAAATTTAAAAAAAATAAAAAAATAAAAATGAAAATTGTATCTATGAAGTAGTGGTGGTTGTCCTCTTGGGATTTTTTTGTTTGTTTGTTTGTTTGTTTGTTTGTTTTGATTCGTTTTTTTTTTTTTTGATTGGCTTTCTGTGGGAGGGGCCTGCTGCATGGTTTTTCATGGAGTCTTGCTAGAGGTGAATCCTCCTGCCCCCATCAAGGGGCTGGACTCTGAGGAAACAGGTTTTTTAAGCTTTTGTTCTCTGGAGGTTTTTGTTTGTTTGTTTGTTTTTTCTCCCCTTGGCATCTTTTGGTGGTTCTTTTGAGGTTTAGAGGAAATCAAACTGCACCCAGACCTCCATGTCAGAGCGAATCCTCAGTCTGTTCCCCTCTGGGTTATGCAGGGCACATAAATTCCCCCTCTGCTGCTGGCAGAGCACATTCCCAGTCACACGGTCTCTGGGGTCACAGGAACTCTCACTTGTATCTAAAACCATGAGAAATACTAGCCGCGGCTGTCTGGGCAGCTCCAGATTTCCTGAGAGGTCCCAAGCAGAGATAGCACACTGAGATTTTCACGCTGGCTCGGGCTGAGAGTGCTCAAGACTTTCCAGGTCCTAGAGAGTGCTGGCTGTGGCCTGCATGGACCTCTCTCAGGGGAGGGTGTGGGGCTGGACTCAGACTCCGGTCCCGAAGTGCATGTGCAGAGTGCAAAAGGCTGTGGTTCTTCCAGCTGGCATCCACAGCAGGCTCTTTCACCCTCACGGTTGCCACCACCCAGACACTCTCAGGCACGCCGGTGGCTCGGAGACCAAAACCCGGATCTTCACTGAGCACTCTGGTTCCCTACCGGCAGTGGCCATCCTGGGTCCGTGGGCTTAAGTCCCTGTCCCTAACTGCCCAATTCCACCAATTTACCCTTAAGATCTTTTGCTCTTTTTCAGTGCTTTCAACCAGACTCCAAGTTAATTCTGGTCCCCAATCACAGGGCACTCTCATATTGGGGTATTAGTTTCCAATGGGCTGCTTCTGGTCGCTCCATTCCCCTTTTGTTTATCTCCTGATATCAGCCCGATGTTCCCACTCCACTTTACCTATCCGCTGGTCCCTTCTGCCCCCGTAGAGATCCAGAAGTGTATAATTCTAATCTCAGGCTGATTTCACGGGTGATCAGAGTTCTTTGGTAGGTAATTGGCTCATTTTAGGGGACAGGTTGAAACAGTGCCTCCTCCTACTTCTCTTCCATCTTATCTCTATGTGTGGTTTTACCTTCTGGCTGGATGGGTAATCCTTTTAATATACTGTTGGAACTTATAGGTTAGGATCTAGTTGAGTATTTTGGCATCCATGTTCATTAGGGATATTGGTCTGTAATTCTCCTTTTTGATGGGTCTTTGGTTTTGGGATCAGGGTATTGCTGGCCTCATAGAACAATTTTGGAAGTTTTCCTTCTGTTTCTATTTTTTGAAACAGCTTTAGTTGAATTGGCATAATTCCTTCTTTTAATGTTTGGTAGAATTCCTCTGGAAAGCCATCTGGCCCTGAACTTTTTTTTTTTTTTTGGAGGGGGGGGGGCTGTTGACTATAGCTTCAATTTCCTTGCTGGTTATTGGTATGTTCAGATTGTCTATTTCTTCCTGTTCATTTTTGGTATTTTATAAGGTTCCAGGAGGTCATATATTTATTCCAAATTACCTAGTTTGTTGGCATATAGTTGTTGGTAATAAGTTCTAATAATTGTTTCTATTTCCTTGGTATTAATTATGGTTTTTCCTCTTTCATTCATGATGTTATTTATTTGGGTCCTTTCTCTTTTCTTTTGGATAAGTCTGACCAGAGATTTATCGATCTTATTAATTCTTTCAAAGAACCAGTTTCTAGTTTTGTTAATGTGTTCTACTGATTTTCTGGTTTCCATTTCATTGATTTCTGCTTTAGTCTTTATTATTCCTCTTCTCCTGCTTGGTTTGGGTATTATTTCCTTTTCTTTCTACAGGTCTTTTAGGTCTAAGATTAGCTTCTGCATTTGGGATTTTTCTAAATTTTTGAGAGAGGTTTGCATGTCTATGTACTTCCCTCTTAGGACAACTTTTGCAGTATCCCCTAGGTTTTGGATTTTCATTTTCATTGCTTTCAATGAACTGTTTAAGTTCTTTAATTTCCTGGTTAACCCAATCATTCTTTAGCAGGATGTTCTTTAATCTTCATGTGTTTGAGTTCCTTCCAAATTTCCTCTTGTGTTTGAGTTCACATTTCAAAACGCTGTGGTCTGAAAATATGTATGGGATAATCTCAATTTTTTTGTACTGGTGAGACCTGATTTTTGACCCAGTATGTGGTCTATTCTGGAGAAAGTTCAGTGTGCACTCATGAAGAATGAGTATTCTGTTTTATTTAGGATGGAATGTTCTATATGTAAATCTACTAAGACCATCTGGTCCAATGTGTCCTTTGAAGCTCTTATTTCAGAAAAGTCTCAGGTCCTTTGTAAGATGCAGTATCTGATTATCGCTAGTGTTTTGTTTGGTTTTGCTTTTTGTTTTTGTTAGACCCCTTAATGATTTCAGGGCAATAGCTTAAAAGATCATAAATTAAATTGTGTTGACATATCAACATAACTGATAGCTTTGTTTAAAGTATACCGTTCAGTTTTTGAGTGAAGAAAACAATCCTCTAGTCCCTCCTCTGGATATTACCCAGTGATATATTCCAATAAATAATCTTGTCTATCTGGAATACCACCAGCCTCTGTGTAAGATATCAAACAATGCATGTTGTCATAGATTGAAACTTACAAAACTGACAAAAACTCATGCAAAACCAACTTAAAGCAACTTAAAGGAACTAAAACCAACTTGAAACAACCAGGTATTTTAAAGCCTATGGAAAATGTCAAACCTAATACTTAACTTTTGACATTTTCCAAGAATTATACTCACGAATGTGATGTATTTATTATATTCACCAATTATATTCACCAATGTGGTGTATTGATTTCAAACAACTGTATGTGTATGTGTGTGTATATGTGTGTATATACCCATTAACCAGGTGTATGTAAAAATAAGCCAGCTAAAATTGCAAGTTGTTGGGAAACTTTAAGGTAGATGTTGTATATTCATTTGTTTTTGTGCTTTTTAATACACAAATCTCCATGTAAATTCAATTTCAATTCCACATCAGTCAAAGTAAACATCAGCTTGGGCATGTCCAGCCCTTATTAATGTTGAGCTTTCTTTTTATTTTATTTTTTAATATTTTTTATTATGTTCAATTAGCCAATATATAATACATCATTAGTTTTTGATGTAGTGTTCAATGATTCATTAGTGTGTATAACATCCAGTGATGTAGAACCTTCTGATCCAGTTTTCTTCTGATGATCCCCATTGTGTGTGTTGTTTCTTTTCATGTCCTGTATATATTGATTAAATTGAGAAAAACAAAATAAAACAAAACACATCACAACGTTTTCTGCAAAGACAATATTCATTTTTAGATAAGAATGGAGTATGCACCAATGGCTAATGTTAGAATCTAGTAATTAGATGTATAAATCTTAATTTCAGGATAGTTTCAATTAAGAGCCAGTCATATTCTTGTCACTTTGTAGCAGCATATACCATCTGCATAACAATTAATGTTTTTCTTCATGATTGCACTAATTCATTCCACAGATATGTTATTGTGTGCTTACTACTGTGTACCTTTTATCTGCTGGGCATTGTTTTGAAGTCTGAGACTATAAGAGGAAAGCAGCCAGACATGGCCCTTGCTCTTAAGAAGACAATATAAAAGGAAGAAGAAAAATGAATTCCTTCTGAACTCCGGTAGTCATTCATGTGGCACACACCTGCTGTGCCCAGACAAGAGTATCTTTCTGTAAGAGCTGTGGCTGAGATGCACTAAATCCTCTCCATAAATTCTTATTTCTCAAAATGCTGACCTTGGAACCACATGAAAACTTATCAAATAGATATTAAGGAGAAAAAGATTTTCATGATGTCACTATATCCAGTATATCAAAATATTTTACAAAGTTGGAAGGTATTTAAAATAATGAAGAATTGGGTAATAGCATGGGGAATATTTGTAAATAAACTCAAGTGAGAAAGGTTCTAAAAAAAAGAAGACAATATAAAGGCTAAGAGGCTACATACACTCTGGAGTCAAACTTAAATTTTATCTCTACTACTTATTGGCTGCGTAGACTTTAGCAAGATAGTTAATCTCTATGTACCTCAGCTTGCTTCTGTAAAATGGATCGTTAAGAGTTATCATTATGAGCAAAAAGTAATATAAAATATGTAAACATTATAAAATAATATAAAATATGTAATATAAGGGGTGCGTGGGTGGCTCAATCATTAAGTGGCTGCCTTAGGCTCAGGTCATGATCCCAAGTTCCTGGAATTGAGTCCCGTATCAGGCTCACTGCTCAGTGGGAATCCTGCTTCTTCCTCTCCCACTCCCCCTGCTTGTGTTCCCTCTTTCACTGTGTCTCTCTCTATCAAATAAATAAATAAAATCTTTAAAAAAAATAAAATAAATAAAAAATATGTAACATAAAATATGTAAAAATAACATAAAATATGTAAAATAATTCAAAATAATTTATATGTAACATAAAATAAATATATAATAATGCCTCACTCAGTATAAATTCAATAAATAGTAATTATTATTTTTGGAGTAGAGGGAACTCATAATTAGAGAGGAAGATGGGAAAACAGGTAATGATATGTGCTAAATTAGAAAAGTCAAAGGTGCCATGGAAGCCACAGTAGGTCACATACCCTTAATTTGGTGTGCCATGAAAGGCTTCCTAAAAGAAGTCATATTTAAGTTGAGACCTTTGAAGGATGAAAAATTAGTGAGGTTAGAAGCATTGGGGATGTATGGGGATACTTTGGCTCCCACAAAATAAAAACACCAGAGACCAAGAATGCCTTTAAAATGCAGATTTTTGTTGTTGTTATCACAACTGAATCATATTTGATCCTTATGATAGCATGCATAGGCAGTTCCTTGTCCTTACACATAACCGAAGTCAAAGGAATCTTGCTATTAAAAGACTATCCCAAACAGTTATTCTTTTCCCTAATCTCCTTTATTTTTTTTTTAAAGAACATCAAACCACTATTTAAAAGTCTGTTTTTGGACCCATAAAAAATTTCATGTACAAATGGACCCAAATTACTTCTATAATCACTACTTTATTCACCCAAGAATTTACATCAACACTTATGATCTTCAAAGGGATTTTATACTTGGCTTGATGAGTTCACAGAATTTAAATCTGGCTGCTGCCAGCCAGAATTCTAGGATTCAAGATGAGCAATTTGCATATGAAAAAATTACTAGGGAAAAAAGCAATTTCACAGATAAGGTTTCTCTATTAAGAAGACCTGTTAAAAGGTAAAAGTTGTGAAATATTTTTCTACAAGAGAAGATACACTTCTTGGTATTATTCATTCACTGTAGAGTAGAAAGGTCTCATTCTGATGCATTGTTCTTTACTTTGGATCTCTATTTTAAAGACTCTACAAGCATACTAATACTTCATGGAACTTTAAGCAGGTCACAGCTCAAATGATCTCTCTGCCAGGCTCCCCTGAGAGCCATACTTTCCCATTTTCAATACATAAGTATTCAAATATTCCAGAAATGAATGTTGTTTATTTTAAACTACACTGACAATAACATGGATAATTGAGAAAATAGTTTATTATATTAAGTGATTTAAATGGGAATTTAATATATTCAGGTCAGATATTTCTGCCTGACTGCAAGTGAAAGGCAGAGATTTATTTCGTTTTCAACTGACCATGAGCTAATTTTGCTCAAGAAGACAGAGAAAAGAAAATCATTTCTCTCCACAACCTCACAATGTCATATCCTTGTCACAAGTGAGGCAAAAACTTCTCATTTAATAAGCAGCAGGGGAATATACTGAGGAGTGCTCTCATTGAATCCAATTGGCCCCCCTCATCTTTGGAATAAATTTTAATTTCAATGTAATTTCAATGCTAACTAAAATAGTCCTTAATCTAAGCCAGAATTTAAGGACAGATCATAACGTTTGATAGATTCAAGCAGGGATAAAGCTAGAAAGATTCTTGCACATGCCTTGAAAAAATCAAAAGGAAAATCTGACCATCTACATTCAGAGTCAAATCAATATCATCAGGCTAAAACAGGTATAAAATGTGAAATAGCTCAGAGGCTGATTATGGTCAAAATATGTGAACATATTAAAGTCTTGTCACCATTTTGAGATGAAGGACATTGTATGGTAGGTACTCTGGAGAACATGGGAGAAAATCCCCTAAATAGGAAAATTTTAAAAAACTGTATCTACCAAAACTAAGGAAAAGAAAATGCAATAGAATACAGTACATGGGTGCAGAAGCTTCTAATATTTAACCTGTTTGTACTGCATTTTTATTTATTTTTTATTTTTTTAAAGATTTTATTTATTTATTTGACAGACGGAGATCACAAGTAGGCAGAGAGGCAGGCAGAGAGAGTGGGGGAAGCTGGCTCCCTGCTGCACAGAGAGCCCGATGTGGGGCTCGATCCCAGGACCCTGGGATCATGACCTGAGCCGAAAGCAGAGGCTTTAACCCACTGAGCCACCCAGGTACCGCTGTACTGCATTTTTAAAGAAGAATCTTCAAACGTAGGGTTATAGAAAGTCATACATGTGAATCTAAGTATATCTACAAAGAAAGCTGTTTGAAGGCTTTGTAAATAATATCAAGCTATGGATATTCAATAAGAATAACTGTTGAAGACACAGAATTTCTAAACAGACTGGAAATCTTACAAGACTTTACTTAAAAGACTGAAAAGGGAGGAAGGAAAGGTGGAAGAGGAGAGAGAGAAGGAAAGACAAAGAAAGAGATTGAGAGAAGCAGAAAGAGAGAAAACATGGAACAAAAGCATGTTGTAGTGTGGTTTCCCTAAAGTTAAATAATAATATTTAACATTAAGGAAACCACAGAAATATAAATAAATAAATAGGAAGGAAAGAAAGGAGGAAAGAAGGAAGGAAGGAAGGAAGGAAAGAAAAACAGGAAAAAAGTCATTTTTTTAGAACAGTTTGTAAAATGTGAAACATCTCATTGCTCTTCACTTTCCAAAAATAGCCTACATCAAAATCAAGAATATATGTATACCTGACATGCTTATTCCAGCACTTGAGTCTGTAGTTTTTCTTAGCAGGTAACATAGTAGTGACCGCAAGGTGAGGACCCAGTAGTTACTAATCACTGACTAATTAAAATTGATATTTGGGGGTGTCTGGGTTGCTCAGTCAGTTGAATATCTGCCTTTGGCTTGGGTCATGATCCCAGAGCCCTGGGATTGAGCCCCTTGTTGGGCTCCCTGCTCAGAGAGAGTCTGCTTGTCTTTCTCCCTCTGTTGCTCTCCCTGCTTGTGTTCTCTCTCTATCTCTCTACTAAGTAATAAATAATCTTAGTTTAAAAAAATGTAAAAAACATTGTTTTTAAAAAATGAAAAAAAAAACAACACTCTGATATTTGAAAAAAAAAATAAAAAATTCCAGACAGGATTTTCAAATAACAACTCAAGCTACTGATAAGACCAGTTAACACCTCCTACATGCTAGTCATATGTCTAAGTATGTTACATGTATTGACATTTTCATATTCACAGTAACCCTACAAAGTAGGTACTCTTTTTATCAAAGGTGAGAAAACAGGCATAGGATGGTAAAGTACTTTGTGCAAGTTCACACAGATAGAAAGTGGCAAAAGCCAAGATTCATACCAACTGTCTAGCTTCAAAGTCTGAATTCTTACTCTCTATGCTATGCTGGGATTCTTCCAATATTGGAGATAATCTGGAGTTTAAGTCATAAGGATCAGAATGAACCTGGGGAACCTCTACATTCAGCCTAGAACTGTGATGTTGGCCTGATATCCAAATGGCTTATACAACTATTCCTATGTTCTGTCTAAGGATTTGGATTCCTTACATTAAGAACATGAATCTAGCAGAACACATTTATAATCCAAACAGCTACCATATATTTAGACCAAGATTTTTATCCCTTAGAAAATTTTCTACTAATCCAAGGCAGATGGGTAATGTGCAGTTACTCATATTATACACAATAAATAAAAATTATTTATTTATTTGACAGAGAGAGAGTGATAGAGAGAGAGCCCAAGAAGTGGAGGGGGAGGGCAGAAGGAGAGGGAGAAGCAGCTCCCTGATGAGCAGGGAGCCCAATATGGGGATCAATCCCAATACCCTGGGATCATGACTTAAGCCAAAAGCTTAATGACTGAGCTACCCAGGTCCCCCAACTCCTTTTTTTTTTTTTGACAATAATAACTTTTAGAAGTCTCCTCCAGTGAGGAACATTGCTTAGGTGGCTAAACAGGGGGAGGAACACTTGCTGGGTCAGTGTGGTTTAAGGGTCCTTGGGGTCACAGAAAGACTGGGGGTGTCTGAATGTGGCAGAGCTCCCAGGTATCTGAATGGGGAAGCCAGCTGCAAAGAGTAAGGCCAGGAGTGCACTCATAGCTCGGGGTTGCCATAAACTGTGATCATCAGGCAGGTGCCCAATGAGCAACAGAACCAGGGAGACCAAACTTCTTCACCAAGGAGGAGCACATTTCAGCAATCTGCTGGGTTTGGAGACTCAAAGTAGGGTTGTATGACTGAGATAGAAACACTGTCACAGGCCAAGTGAGCATGGACTCTGGTTGGAGACCAGGGAGACAGGCGTGATTGGCTGCTTTTATCTGAGGGCTCACTGAGGAGTAGGGCTCTAAGCCTTCAGCTCCAGGGCTGGAGATTGGGAGGTGGCCATTTTCTTTTCTAATTCTATAAAGCTATACAGAAAATCTTCAGAGCAAAAAAGCCACATAGAGCAAACTGGAGCAGATTACTCAGTCTGGCTTCTGGCAAAGGCAGTGCATTTCCATCTGTGGCAAAGACATTTGAGAATCAATGCAACAGGCCCAGCCCCCAGAATATGTGCAAGAAATCCAGCCAAGGGGGCGCCTGGGTGGCTCAGTGGGTTAAGTCTCTGCCTTCAGCTCAGGTCATGATCTCAGGGTCCTGGGATCGAGCCCCATGTCTGGCTCTCTGCTCAGCGGGGAGCCTGCTTCCCCCTTTCTCTCTGTCTGCCTCTCTGCCTATTTGTGATCTCTGTCTGTCAAATAAATAAAATCTTTAAAAAAAAAAAAAAGAAAAGAAATCCAGCCAAGGCCAAGTTTACCGATCAAAGAGAATTGCAAAATTCCAATGCTAGGGAAATACACCATATAGATCTCATGATTTTTCCCCAGGATTATTTAGTCTTTCAACTTTATATATTTTTAAAAATTTTTCTTATTTTTGCTTTTCTTATTTTTCTAATTTTCCTTTCATTTCCAACCAACTTATTTTATCAACTCCTTTTTTTGATCTTTTTTTTAAATTTTCATTTTTTACACTCACATTCCATCCCTTCACTGTATCTAATCTTATTTTTGTGTAAACATATCTGTTTTTCTGTCTTTAAAATTTTGGGATGCAGTTTCTACTAACAGACCAAAATACATCCAGAATCTAGTGTATGGCTCTGTTCTATTCACCCATCTTATCATATTCTCTCTCTCCCGTGCACTCTCTCTTTTTCCTTCTTCCTTTTTTAAAATTTTGTTTGTTTTTTGTTTTGTTAAAGTCTTTTTTGATTTTCATCTTTACACTTACATTCTATCCTTTCAATATATTTAATTTTATTTTTGTATATATGTTTTTCTTCCTTTACAATTTTGAGTTTCCTCTAGTAAACCGACCAAAATACACTCAGGAGATAGTGTATTGCTCTGTTCTGTTCACCTGTCTGTTTATAACCCTTCCATTGTTGTTGTTGTTTCTCTTTCTGTTTTGTTTTTTCTTTTCTTCTAATTTCCATTTTTACAATTACATTCTATCCTTTCATTGTATTTAGTTTTATTTTTGTACATATGTAAGTTTTTCTTCCATTAAAACTTTGGGATCTAGTTTTCTAGAAAAAACAGACCAAAATACACACAGGATCCAGTGTATTTGCTCATCTGTCTGATTATATTCTTTGTTTGCTTGTTTTTGTTTTTTTTTTTTCCAGTTTGGGATCTCTTCTGATTTGTTACTGTATATTTCTCTGGGGTAATTGTTGCCATTTTAGTATTTTGCTCTCTTGTTCATCTATTCTTTGGACAGATATACAAGAAGAAGAAAATGACCTCAAAAAAGAGAACAAGATACAGTACTGACTGCCAGGGACCTAAGCAATATGAATGTAAGTAAGATGTCAGAACTAAAGTTCACAAAAGTGATTATAAAGATACTAACTGAGGCTTGGAAAAAGCATAGAAGACACTAGAGAATCCCTTTCTGTAGAAATAAAAGAATGGAAATCTAATCAAGTAAAAATTAAAAGGCTATTAATGCGATGCAATAAAAAATGGAGGTTCTAAATAGAATGAATGAGACAGAAGACAGAATTAGTGGTATAGAAGATGAAAGATGGAGAATAAAGAAACCTATAAAAAGAGAGTTAAACAACACTGGATCATGGGGGAAGAATTCAAGAGATAAGTGATCCAATAAAGAAGGAACAATATTAGAATAATTGGGATCCCAGAAGAGGAGGAAAGAGAGAGAGGGTCGGAAGTTATATTCGAGCAAATTATAGTGGAGAACTTCCCTAATCTGGGGAAGGAAAGAGGCATCAAAGTCCAGGGGGCACATAGAACACCCCTCAAGATCAATAAGAACAGGTCAACATCCTGACATATCATAATGAAACTGGCAAATCTCTGAGACAAAGAGAAAATCCTGACAGCAGCCCAGGACAAGAGATCTGTAACCTACAAGCATAGAAATATTAGATGGCAGCAGACATATTAATAGAGACTGAGCAGGTCAGAAAAGCCTGTCATGATGAATTCAGGGTGTTAAATGAGAAAACTATGCAGCCAATAATACTTTACCCAGCTAGACTGTCACTCAAAACAGGAGGGATAAAAAGCTTTCAGGACAAACAGAAACTAAAAAAGTTTGTAATCACCAGACCAGCCCAATGAGAAGTATTGAAAGGGGTATTTTAAGCAAAGAGAGACCCCAAAAGTAACATAGACTGAAAAGGAACAGAAAGGATATACAGTAATGTTCATCTTACAAGTAATACAATTGCACTAAATACATATCTTTCAATAGTTACACTGAATAAAAATGGGGTAAATGGCCCAATCAAAGACATAGGGCATCAAATCGGTAGAAAAGCAAGACCCATCCTATGCTGTCTACAAGAGACTCATTTTACACCCCAAAATACATCCATAGTTTTTTTTTAATATTTTATTTATTTACTTGACAGAGAGAGATCACAGTAGACAGAGAGGCAGGCAGAGAGAGAGAGGGAAGCAGGCTCCCTGCTGAGCAGAGAGCCTGATGCAGGACTAGATCCCAGGACCCTGGGATCATGACCTGAGCCAAAGGCAGCGGCTTAACCCACTGAGCCACCCAGGTACCCAACACCTCCATATTTAAAGTGAGGGGATGGAAAAGAGTTTATCATACTATTGGACATCAAAAGAAAGCTGGGGTGGTCATCCTTATATCAGACAAATTAGATTTTAAACCAAAGAGTGTAATAAGAGATAAGAAAGGACACTATATTATAATTAACTGTCTATCCAACAAGAAGAGCTAATAATTGTAAATATTTATGCTCTTAACAGGGGAGCAGCCAATTATATAAGATAATCAATAACAGAATTTTTTAAAAAGCATCAATAATAATACAATAGTAGGGGACTTTAACATCCCCCTCACTGCAATGAACAAATCATCTAAGCAGAAGATCAAGGAAATGAGGGTTTTAAATGACACACTGGGTCAGATGGACTTCACGGATATATTCAGAATATTCAATTCCAAAGCAACAGAATACATATTCTTCTCACGTGTATATGGAATATTCTCCGAAATCGATTTCATCCTGTCACAAATCAGGTCTCAACCAGTACCAAAAGACTGGGATCATTCTCTGCATGTTTTTGAACCACAGTGTTGTTGTTGTTGTTGTTATTGTTGTTGTTGTTGTTGTTGTTGTTGTTGTTTTAAGATTTTATTTATCTATTTGACAGAGAGAGAAATCACAAGTAGGCAGAAAGGCAGGCAGAGAGAGAGAGAGGGGGAAGCGGGCTCCCCGCTGAGCAGCGAGCCCAATGTGGGGCTTGATCCCAGGACCCTGAGATCATGACCTGAGCCGAAGGCAGAGGGTTAACCCACTGAGCCACCCAGGTGCCCCTGGACTACAATGTTTTGAAGCATGAACTCAATTACAAAAGTTGGAAAGAATTCAAATATGTGGATGTTAAAGAGCATCCTACTAAAGAATGAATGCATCAACAAGGAAATTAAAGAAGAATTCTAAAAAATCATGGAGACAAATGAAAATGAAAACACAATGGTTCAAAAATTTTGGGATGCAGCAAAGAAGGTCCTAAGAGGGAAAGATACAGAACTATAAGCCTTTATGAACAAATAAGAAAGGTCTCAAATACACAGAATAACTCTACACCTAAAGGAGCAGGAGAAATAACAACAAATAAAGCCTAAACCCTGCAGGGGAAGAAAAATAATAAAGATTAGAACAGAAATCAATGAAATAAAAACAAAACAAAACAAAAAGCATTCTAACAGATTAAAGAAACAAGGAGCTGGTTTCTGAAAGAATTTATAAGATTGATAAGACTCTGGCCAGACTTATGAAAAAGAAAAGAAAAAGGACCCAAATATATAAAATCATGAATGAAAGAGATCACAATCAACATCAAAGAAACACAATTTTAAGAACATATTATGAACAACTTTATGCCAACAAATTAGACAATCTGGAAGAAATGGAAAATTCCTAGAGATGTATAAACTACCAAAATTGAACCAGAAAGATATAGAAAACTTGACAGACGTATAACTAGCAAGGAAATTGAAGCAGTAACCAAAAATTTCCCAACAAACAAGAGCACATGGCCAAACTTCTCACCAAGACACTAGCCAATAGGATCCAACAGTACATTAAAAGAATTATTCACCACATCCAGGTGGGATTTATTCTTGGGCTACAAGTTTGGTTCAACATCTGGAAAGCAATCAATGTGATACATTACATATATAAAAGAAAGAACAAAGAAAGAACAAGACCCTATGATCCTCTCAATAGATGCTGAAAAAGTATTTGCCAAAGTACATCATCCTTTCTTGATTAAAACTTTTCACAATGTAGGGGTAGAGGAACACTCTTCAGTATCATAAAAGTCATCTATGAAAGGCCCAAGGAAAATACTCTCAATGGGAGAAATTCTGAGAGCTTTTACCTTAAGGTTAGGAACTCAGTAGGGATGTCCAATATCACAACTGTTTTTCAATATAGTACTAGAAGTCCTACCCTCAGCAATCAGGCAACAAAAATGAATAAAAGGTATCTGAATCAGCTAAGAAGTCAGACTCTCACTCTTTGCAGATGACACAATACTCTATGTGGAAAACCCAAAAGACTCCACCCCAAAATTCCTAGGATTCATACAGCAATTCAGTAAATGGCAGGATATAAAATCAAAGCACAGAAATCAGTTGCATTTCTTTTTTTTTAAGATTTTATTTATTTATTTGACAGAGAGAGAGATCACAAGCGGGCAGAGAGGCAGGCAGAGAGAGAGGGGGAAGCAGGCTCCCCACAGAGCAGAGCTCGATCCCAGGACACTGAGATCATGACCTGAGCTGAAGGCAGGGGCTTTAACCCACTGAGCCACCCAGGCACCCCAATTGGTTGCATTTCTATACACCAACAATGAGACAGAAGAAAGTTAACTTAAGGAGTCAATCCCATTTACAATTTTACCCAAAGACATGAATTTCCCAGGAATAAACCTAACCAAAGAGGTAAAGGATCTATAATCAGAAAAACATAGAATATTCATGAAATAAATTGATGAAGACACAAATAAATGGAAAAACATTCCATGGTTATGGGTTGGAAGAACAAATATTGTGAAAATGTCTATGCTACTTAGACCAATCTACACATTCAGTGCAATTCTTATCAAAATACCATCAACTTTTTTCACAGAGCTGGAATAAATAACACCAAAATTCGCCTGGACCCACAAAAGACCCCGAATCACCAGGGGAATGTTGAAAATGAAAACAAAGCTGCGGGCATCACAATGCCTGACTTCAAACAACATTACAAAGCTGTAATCATGAAGACAGTATGGTACTGGCACAAAAACAGACACATAGATCAATGGAACAGAATAGAAAACCCAGAAATGGACCCTCAACTCTATGGCCAACTAATTTTTGACAAAGCAGGGAAGAATATACAATGGGAAAAAACAGTCTCTTCAATAAATTGTGCTGGGAAACTTGGACAGCCACATGCAGAAGAATGAAACTGGGCCAATATCTTATACCATACATAAAGATAAACTCAAAATGGATGAAAGACCTAATTGTGAAGCAGGAATCTATCAAAATCTTTGAGGAGAACACAGGGAGCAACCTCTTTGACCTCAGCCACAGAAACTTCTTCCTAGAAACATCACCAAAGGTAAGAGAAACAAAGGCAAACATGAACTAAAAGGACTTCATCAAGATCAAAAGCTTTTTCACAGCAAGGGAAACAGTCAACAAAACCAAAGACAATGGATAGAATGGGAGATGATATTTGCAAATGATGTATCAGGTAAAGGGATAGTATCTAAAATCTATAAAGAACTTATCAAACTCAACACCCAAAGAATAAATAATCCAACCAAGAAATGGTAAGAAGACATGGACAGATATTTTTGCAAAGAAGACATCCAAATGGCTATCAGACACATGAAAAAGTGCTCAATATCACTCGGCATCAAGGAAATACAAATCAAAACCACAATGAGGTAGTACCTCACAGAAGTCAGAATGGCTAAAATTAAAGAAGTTGAAATGAAAGACATTGGTAAGGATGCAGAGAAAGGGGAACCATCTTACACTCTTAGTGGGAATGCAAGCTGATACAGCCACTTTGGAAAAACAGTATGGAGGTTACTCAACAAGTTGAAAAGAGAGGTACCTTACAACCCAGGAATTACACTACCGGACATTTATCTCAAAGATTCGAATATAGTAATCTGAAGGGTACCTTCACCCCAATGCTTATAGCAGTAATGTCCACAATAGCCAAACTGTGGAAAGAGCAAGATGTCCATTGACAGATGAATAGGTAAATAAGATGTTATATCTACAATGGAATATTATGCATCCATCAAAAATGAAATCTTACCATTTGCAATGACATGGATAGAACTAGAGTGTATTATGCTAATTGAAATAAGTTAATCAGAGAAGAACAATTATCACAGATCTCACTGATACGTGAAGTTGAAGTAACAAAACAGAGGATCATAGGGGAAGGGAGGGAAAAATTAAGACAAAATCAAAGTGAGACAAAACATAGGAGACTCTTAATCTTAGGAAACAAACAGGGTTGCTGGAGAGGAGGTGGTGGGAGGATGGGATAACTGTGTGGTGGATATTGAGGAGGGTATGTGTTGCAATGGGTGCTTGGTATTTTATAAACTGATGAATCGGGGCACCTGGGTGGCTCAGTGGTTAGGGCCTCTGCCTTTGGCTCAGGTCATGGTCCCAGGGTCCTGGGATCGAGCCCCACATCAGGGGGTCTCTGCTCAGCAGGGAGCCTCCTTCCTCCTTTCTCTCTGCCTAATTGTGGTCTCTGTCTGTCAAATAAATAAATAAAAAATCTTAAAAAAAAACATTAAACTGATGAATCACAGACCTCTTCCCCTGAGAAAAATAATATATTATATGTTAATTAATTGAATTTAAATTTAAAAAAAATTTAAATCTGTTGAATTGTACTGTAAGGTTGAAAAACTAATAGTCATAGAACCTGTAGAGATATACATGAAGACACATAAGCAGTAGAAACTATGGATTTCAAATCTTAAATTGTAGTGACTTATCAAGGATATCTGCCAAAGAATACAACATGTTCATTGTTTAATTCAGTCTATAGTTACTATACTAATAGTAACATCTATCTATTGCCTTCTAGTTGTCAGACGCTGCAGTGGAAATTTAGCATATTTATCTTTTAAGATTTTCATTAACCCTGTGAGTCAGGCATTACTACCACCCAAAGTAAGTTCAGAGAGGTTAAATAACTTGCCTAAGGTCACCCAGTTAATACATGATGGAGTTAGTATAAGAAACCTAAATCTGTATGTCTCCAGAGTCTATATTCTAGGACCATTTATGCTTTTGTCTGGAATTTTGAGCTGAAGCATGTGTATATATTTTAAGAAAAACACACATACAGTTTAAGCAATGCCAATGAGAACTACATTGGATATACCAAAGGATAAATTGTTGGGAGGATGGAACCAACTGACTGGGTTGCTATTGGAGTGGAGGCTGAGTGTCCAGAATAGCTCTGAGTGACACAGGATTGACAGAGACTGGGCATCTAAATGCACTGATGGTTTGCAAATGGCGCCAGGCTCCAGCTTTCAGGCTGCCTGCTCTATTAGCGGAAGAAACAACCTTTCTGGAACATGATATTCTGGATGTTCTTTGGGCATATGGGTGCCCAAAGAACAAAATACCACTTAATACAGGGCAGCTGGCAACCAGAAAAATATGAATCTTGCATGGAGAGTAAGGTGAAATGCCATTTCAACTGTAATTAGTTTGAAGGGCAATTTCAGATTAAATGGTGGTTGAAGAGCTTAATTAAATAAATGCAAAATCACACAAAGGACAGAGGAGAAGGGAGTTGAGGGAAATTGGAAGGGGAGGTGAAGCATGAGAGACTATGGACTCTGAAAAACAACCTGAGGGGTTTTGAAGGAGCAGGGGGTGGGAGGTTAGGGGACCCTGGTGGTGGGTATTAGGGAGGGCACGTATTGCATGGAGCACTGGGTGTGGTGCAAAAACAATGAATACTGTTACGCTGAAAAGAAATTAAAAAATCAAAATTTAAAGGAAAGGATAAATTATCAAAGACAAGATGTGAAACGTTAGGAAGAGGATTTTTCTCTTTGGGGATTATTGGGTTGATTATCTAAATGTGTGCAACTTTTTAAAGCATGAAGTTTTAAAGATTTAAAGGAAAAACGAAAGGATTCTGGTAACAGTTCATTCACTACAGAGTGTTTTAAAAAGAATCAGTAGGGATGTCTGGGTGGCTCAGTTGGTTGAGCGGCTGCCTTCGGCTCAGGTCATGATCCCAGAGTCCTGGGATCGAGTCCCACATCGGGCTCCTTGCTCTGCGGGGAGCCTGCTTCTCCCTCTGCCTCTGCCTGCCACTCTGCCTGTGCTCTCTTGCTCTCTTTCCCTCTCTCTCTGACAAATAAATAAACTTAAAAAAAAGAATCAGTAATCATAATCTATAACAAGAAAAATTCAGAATGTTTTGAATGTAAAGTTAAACATAATGCAAGCACCTCCAAGAGTAGTATCCTTTATTACCTATATTATAAAACTAGTTGAATCAAAAGGTCCTTAGTCAACAGATTATTGAGAGACAACATTTCTAGGGAAAGTACATTGTGTGTGTGTGTGTGTGTGTGTGTGTACACAAGTTGCTGTTACTAAACCGATTTTACAATTTTATTTATGATATAAGCTTGTTTTCATTAACTCCCTTTATGCTTTTTTTAAACTGAACAAAAAGAAGGAAATGTCAAGAGCTTAACACTTCAACACCCTTCATCTCAGCTAATCCTCACAATATCAATAATGATATGGCCAATATTATTTTGTCCATTTTGCAGATGTGAAAATAGCAGCACAAGGAGACTTGTATCAAAGTAGAATTAGAACCTACTTTCCTGGTAGTTGGTGTCATTGTTTTCTCCTCTATTAAGACAGTGGTCGGGAAATTTTGGTCCAATTTCCTTGCTTGAGTGTCTACTCATCCACTTTCTAGTCTTTCTGACAGATAAAAGTACTGACAGTTGTTGGGAAGAGTTACCAAACCAAAAATACAGGAAAATCAGAACAACAAAGCAAAGCAGATGAGAAAACAAAACTCAACCAATTACTTTTTTTCATAATTTAAATTCAATTAGCCAACACAGTACATTGCTAATGTTCAATGATTAATCAGTTTTGTGTGAAACCCAGTGCTCATCACATCATGTGTCCTACTTAATGTCCATCACCCAGGTATCCCATCCCCATCCCTTCTGTAAACCTGTTTGTTTCCCAGAGTCAAAGGTCTCTCATGGTTTCTATCCCTCTTTGATTTCTGCCCATTCAGTTTTCCCTTCCTTCCCCTATGATCCTCAGCACTATTTCTTATATTCCACATATGAGTGAAACCATATGATAATTGTCTTCCTCAGACTGACTTATTTAATTTAGCATAATCCCCTCCAGTGTCATCCACATCTGTGTAAATGGTAGGTATTCATCATTTCTGATGGCTGAGTAATATTCCATTGTATTTATGTGCCACATCTTCTTTATCCACTCATCTGTTGAAGGGCATCTAGGCTCCTTCCACAGTTTGGCTATTGTAGATATTGCTGATAGGAACATTGGGATACTGGTGCCTCTTCAGATCACTACATTTGAATCTTTGGGGTAAATGTCCAGTAGTGCAATTGCTGGGTTTTAGGATAGCTCTATTTTTAACTTTTTGAGGAACCTCCATATTGTTTTGCAACGTGTCTGTACCAGCTTGCATTCCCACCAAGCCTATAAGACAGTTCCCCTTTCTCCACATCCTTGCCAATATTTGTTCCTTCCTATATTGTTAATTTTTACCATTCTAACTGGAATAAAGTGGTACCTCATTGTGGTTTTAATTTGTATTTCCCTGATAACTAGTGATGTTGAACATTTCTTCATGTGTATGTTAGCCATTTGTACGTCTTCTGTGGAGAAGTATCTCTTCATGTCTTCTCATTTTTAACTGGAGTGTGTTTGTGTGTGTGTGTGTGTGTGTGTGTGTGTGTGTGTGTGTGTTGAGTTTGATAATTTCTTATAGATCTTGGATACCAGCCCTTTATCAGATATGTCATTTGTAAATATCTTCTCCCATTCGTGGGTTGCCTTTTCGTTTTATTGACCGTTTCCTTTGCTGTGCAGAAGCTTTTTGTCTCAATGACAAAAAACATTGCAAAGCTGTAATCATCAAGACAGATGGCACTGGCACAAAAACAGAAAAAATGTTCCTGTTGTGTTCCTGACCTTAATGAAAAGCTCTCCATTCTCCCAATTGAGAATTATATTCTCTGTGTCCTTTTAATATATGTTTTTTATAATATTGAAGAATGTTCCTTCTATTCTTACCCTTTGAAGAGTTTTAATCAAAAATGGATCCTGTATTTTGTTAAATGTTTTTTCTGCATCAGTTGAGAAGATCCTATGGTTCTTGCTCGTAGTTATTATGCTCTATCGCATTGATTGGTTTCTGAATGGTGAACCACCCTTGCATTCTAGGAATAAATCACACCTGTTCATGATGGTGAATAATCCTTTTAATATACTGCTGGATCCTATTGGCTAGTGTCTTGGTGAATATTTTGGCATCCATGTTCATCAGGTCTATAATTTTCCTTCTTGGTGAGGTCTTTGTCTGGTTTGGAAATCAAGGTAATGGTGGCCTCATAGAATAATTTGGGAAGTTTTCCTTCCATTTTTGTTTTTTTAGAAACAACTTCAGGAGTTGTTTCTTATAGGAGAATAAGTATGATTTCTTCGTTAAATATTTAGTAGAATTCCCCTGGGAAGCCATTTGGCCCTCGACTCTTGTTTTTTGTTTTTGTTTTTGTTTTGTTTTGTTTTGTTTTGTTTTGGGGGGGTTGATTACTACTTCCATTCTCTTACAGGTTATTTTTCTGTTTTTCAGATTGTCTGTTTCTTCCTGTTTTAGTATTGGTAGTTTATAAATTTCCAGGAATGCATCTAATTCTTCCAGATTGTCTAATTTGCTGGCATATAGTTGCTCATAATATGTTCTGAAAATTCTCTGTATTTCCTTTGGTGTTCTCCATTATCTCTCACCTTTCATTCCTGATTTTATCATTTGGGTTATTTATCTTTCTTTTGGATAAGTCTGTACAGAGGTTTATCAATCTTATCTATTATTTCAAAAAGCCAGCTTCTAGTTTCATTGACCTGTTTGTTCTACTGTTCCCCTTGTTTCTGTTTCATTGATTTCTGCTCTAATCTTTATTATTTATCTTCTCCTGCTCTGTTTGGTCTTTTTTTTTTTGCTCTTCTTTCTCCAGATCTTTCAGGTGTAAGGTTAGCTTGTGCATTTTAGATTTTTTTTTTAAATTTTTTGACAAAGGCTTGTATTGTAATATACTTTTCTCTCAGGACTACATTTGCTGTGTCCCCAGGGTTTTGAATAGATGTATTTTCATTCTCATTAGCTTCCATGAATAGAGATATTAAAATTCTTCTTTAATTTCCTGGTTGACTCAATCATTCTAGAGCAGAATACTCTTTAAACTCCAAGTGTTTGAGTTCCTTCCAAATTTCCTCTTGTGATTTAGTTCAAGTTTCAAAGCATTGTGGTCTGAAAATATGCAGGGAATCATCTCAATATTTTTATAACTGTTGAGACTTGACTTGTGACCCAGGATGTGAACTATTCTGGAGAATGTTCCATGTGCAGTTGATATAAATGAGTGTTCTGTTGTTTTAGGATGGAATGATTTTTATATCTGTGAAGTCCATCTGGTTCAGTGTGTCATTCAGTGTCCTTGTTTCTTTGTTGATCTTTTTCTTAGATGATCTGTCCATTCCTGTGAGTGGGATGTTGAAGTCCCTTCTGATGAATGTATTATTATCAATGTGTTTCTTTATTTTGGTTATTAATTGGTTTATATAATTGGTTGCTCCCACATTGGAGGCATAGATATTTAAAATCGTTAAATTTTCTTGTTGGATAAACCCTTTAAGTATGATATAGTGTCCCTCTACATCTCTTACTACAGTCTTTGGTTTAAAATCTAATTTATCTGATATGAGAATTGCTACCCCAGCTTTTTTTATGTCCATTGGCATGGTAAATTGTTCTCCATCCCCTCACTTTCAATCTGGAGGTGTCTTTAAGTTCAAAATGAGTCTCTTGTAAACAGCATATGGATGGGTCCTGCTTTTTATCCAATCTCATACCCTGTGTCTTTTGATTGGAGCATTTAGTTCATTTACATTCAGCATAACTATTGAAAGATACTAGTTTGGTGCCATTGAATTGCCTTTAAAGTCCCTGTTTCTATACATTGTCTCTGTTTCTTTCTGGACTATGTTACTCTTGGACTCTCTCTTTGTTTAAAGGATCCCCTTTGATATTTCTTGCAGGGATGATTTAGTGGTCACATATTCTTTCAGTTTCTGTCTGTCCTGGAAGGTCTTTACCTCATCTTTACTTCACCTTCCATTGTAAATGACAGCCTTGTTGTATATAGTATTCTTGTCTGCATGCGCTTCTTGTTTATTACCCTAGCTAATCATGCCAGCACTCTCTGGTCTGCCAGGTTTCTGTGGATATGTCTCATTATTAGTGTGATGTTCCTCCCTCTGTAGGTAAGGAGACTCTTGTCTTGAGCTGCTCTCAGGATTCCCTAGATTTGCAAGCTTCAGTATTATATGTTGGGGTATTGATCTATTTTTACTGATTTTGAGAGGGGTCCTATGTGCCTTTTGGACATGAATACTTGTTTCCTTCCCCAGACTAGGGAAGTTCCCAGCTATTATTTTCTTGAATATACCTTCTGCACTGCCCCTGCCCTCTTCATCCTCAGGTACCCCAGTAATTCTGACATTTGTTCATTTCAGTGCATCATTAATTTCTTGAAACCTTTTTTCATGGGCTCTTCATTATTTTTCTCTCTTTCCCTCAACTTCCTTACTTTCCATCAGCCTGTCTTCTAGATCACTTACTTTCTTTTCTGCCTCATTTGCTCTAGCTGTTAGAGCATCCAATTTAGACTTCATCTCTGTTATGACATCTTTAATTTTGGCCTCATTATATCTCATTTTTGCAGTAAGAGATTCTTTACTGTTTTTTCTCCTCCTGAGATTTTCTTCAAGTCCAGCTATTAACTTCATTATTGTTATCCTGAATTCCATTTCTGGCGTATTACTTATACCCATATCAATTAGATTTGTGGCAGAGAACATTACCTCTGGTTCTTTCTTTTGTTGTGAATCCCTCCTTCTAGTCATTTTGCCCGGACAAGAATGAGCAAGCAAGTAAGCAGAATCTAAAATATGAACCATTCCCCAAGCAAAATACACAGTAGACAAATCCAAAACAGTCAGAAGCCAAAAGAAAAACACAAACAAAAACAAAAGAAAACAAAACAAAAAAGAAAAATGAAAAAAAGGTGGGTAGAGAATATAATCTCACAGGGTGGAGAAAGCAGTATGATCCACTTGTTCCTGAGTGAATTTTGGTCTCTGTGTTAGAAGACACTAATTCCCAAAATTGTTAAGAAAGATTATATATATATATATATATATATATATATATATATATATATATATACATGAATAGAGTGAAAAAACAGACAAAAATAAACCACATATCTGTAAGATGTAGATGTAAAAAAATCCCAAAAACAACAAAACAAAAACACAAAAACTTAAAAAGTAACTCCGAAATAGAATTGGTTGTACAAGAAACAAATTTCAATGGGAAAAAAAGAAAAAAAAGTTTAGACCAAAAGATAAACAGATGATCACAAAAAAAACCCTCAAGCTCGATATATTATTTTCCCCTGGTGTTGGAGTTTTACAGTACTATTTGTTCCATAAACTGGTTGTCCTATCTGTTCTTCCAGTTTCTCTCCTGGGGGAGGGAACTGCTGTGCTTCTTTTTAGGTGTCTGCTTGAGTGGAGTTCCACCATCCTTTTCCAGGGGGCTGGGATCAGTTTAAACTGGTCCTCTGTGTGGCTTTTCTTCCCTGAAGGTTTTTGTGCCTCTTTAGAGGATCAGAATAAAAATGGCCATGTCCTGATCTCTAGACCCAGAGCCAAAAGTTCACTGTACTCCCTCTTCAATAAACCCTCTGGGACAAACAGTCTTCACTTTTGAATGTGACAAACTCTGTAGACTCCTGAGGTGTGTGTCCATAACAATCCTCCTGGGGGGAGTCTAAGAGACTTTGTTACTGCCCTTTGTGTGCCCTGGGGCTGAGAATGGTCTCAGGCTCCTGCAGGTACCTGCTCTGTTGCTCCTGGGGGACAGCTGAGTGTCACCCTATTGTCCTTTCTGGGGTTGCCACCCAGTTGTGGACACCCTCATCACATTCCTCCCAGGGGATGGCAGATAGTCCACACATTCCACATTCCAGTCCTTTTCAGGGTACTCAGGTAGGGAGTGGTCTTCTGATTGGCCCCTCTCAGTTTACAGTGACCTGAATTGAGAGTCTCCTCCTGAGCTTGATGTGGGGAAAAAAGCAGAAGAAATATTATTAAATTTCCTTACTACCTACAGTTCATTGACAAGTCCTTAAATAGGCAGAATGACATTCCTCTAGGAACTTAATTGTCTCAATGTTAATATTTTGCTAAGGGCAAAAGGAAATCCTAGCCTGACCCTCCCCCCACCCCCCACATCAGGATCCAGAAAGTCTACTTTAACATATAATAATTCCTTTGGAAATTTCCTTTATCTTTAAAGCCCCAAGATACATGTTGGCAATCATTCCCCAAGTATATGGCCCATCAATATACATCTGAAGGGTCTCAAGATTATTTTTATTATATGGTAGTAAATGATCTTTTCCCAACAATAGTTAGCCCTCTCAAGATCTTGGAAACCTTGCTTCCAAAATTCCTTAGAGATGTATGTTATCCCTAACCCCCTCCCAACTTGAAAGCATATAATGGGCCACTCCTCATGACCCCATTGTAGCTCTTTCTGCTCATGGCTCCTGTCCCCATGGTTTAATAAACTCACCTTTTTGCACCAAAGATGTCTCAAGAATTCCATCTTGGCCATTGGCTTAGAACACTAACATCATCTCTCTTGCATCATATGGTGCTCAAAAGTGGGTATTTGAGTCCAGAATCTCATCTGGACTCTAAGCCACAGTGCAAACTTCGTGAGTACTTTCTCTCCTCTTCCTTTACTCTCACTCAGGGGATCTTCAATGAGTACAATCTTATTGGAACACTTACATGCTGATTGCTCAGGTTGCAATCCTCCAGCCCATGGCTACTCTAATGGAATGAGAAAGCCTGCCTTTTGGCTGGAAGTTATACCCTGGCCAGAATGGTAATAAAATCCAGAAACTTGATACCCTCTCTTTATTCCTATCCTTATACAATCTTGTCTGTCTTGGGCATGGAACAACCACCTAAGTCACCACGATGGCTGCCAATCTCAAGATTCCTGTGTGAGATTCCCTCATGATTGATCTAATGTGATCCTTTCACACCTTGGGTCTAGCAGCTTCTTACCACAGGACCTCCACTGAGAGCCAGTTGAAACTAGTACCTGATGGAATTAAGACCTAACCAGGTCCATTTCCTAGGGAAGTTGGCTGTAAGACATGTGTTTGAATGTTGTTTAGGTCATGATGGATTTCCATCTTTACTGTTTTCTATCAATGTCCTCTATTAACTACTTAGGCTACAAAATCAGATAATTTCCCCTTGTAAAACTTCTCTAGTGTTTTCCATGTGTTAAAATGGCGGGTGTTTTAAGGCAAGGTAAGGCATGCCCTTTTATGGTATGACCTTCAAGTCAAGGTAAAATAGCTTCAAGGCAGGTACAACCTTCAAGGCAAGGTATTTCAGTCCATATGCCAGGCACCCACCTGCAGTCTAGGATACAATGGAGGAAGTGAGGCGATGTTAGCACACCTCTTACAGGGGTCTTTATTGGCAGCAGTGGTCATAGAAATTTTGTTCAGGGGATGCCTCAGGTTGCTTTGACACAGGGAACCTCTGACGTATCCTTCATAGGATGCCACCTGGGAGTGGGGAGAATTTTCTAGATAATGTACCTTCTCTTTTCTTCAGTTCCCAGGGCCTTTAAACCCACTGGAAACAATTTGTATTGCAAAATTTAGGAAAGGACTGAGCTCCTGTAACATGGCATGGCCTTAGAAAGACCTGTCAGGTAGATCTCTTCTGAAGGAAACAGAGAAGAATGTGTTTGCCTGAATGTGTCTGGCTTGAAAAGTCCTCCTGACATACTGGATGATAATGATCTAAATAGGTCTCCTCCTAGTAAACCCAGGTTGTTGGAGGAAACACAGGCCATCCCTAACAAAGGGGATTCTATCTCACTTACTGTTACTCCTAATAGTAGTGGGGGCTTCTTCCTCACTCATTTCTCAGGTTAATGGCTGTAATTGGAGCCAACTGTGGTTAGTCCACTAAGGATGGGGACTTTAAGGAATATTCTCAAATAGCTGCCAAAACTCCATTTGTTTTGGGGAAATTCCCTGTCTTCTCTGGCCTGACATGAACTGCCTATTACCTCCTTGTTGGAGGAAAAACATGGTGTCTGCTCCTCTGTTGTAGCTGATGAATTCTAAAACCAGGAACCCTTTCTCTGCCTTCTGGCAGCACTTTGCCTCTTCTGTCTCCTCCCCCTCCCCTTTCTCCTCTTTCTGTACCACCTTGGACGCAGCCTGCATAACTGGCTTCTGTACCATCCTTATTGCCTCAGGCATCATGGCTCCTTCTCCCTTCACTGTCAAGGAACAAAAAGACCATACCCTGGAACTAACATCACCTACTCCAGATTTTCCCCACCAGTGTCTCAGATAAAAACTGACAATGTGGAGGACCTAGATGGAATATAATTAAGTATTTAAACTAAGTTAAGTTTGTTGGTTTAATTAAGATAGACATGTCTTTTAAGTTATCATCAGTAAATGTGAAACTTTTATTCTTTCGAGGTTTGCTGAAGGCCAAATAAGTTCACATTACCTCTATTGCAAGTGAAAAGGTGACTTGAAATGATGGTTAATTGTCTATCTCATCCAAGTTTTCATAGATAATTGCTAAGATAGCATTCAAAGTATTTGGCAACTTGAAATTTTAAAGTTTTACTTGGATGATAAATGGGATTAAATTCTTAGGACATCTAGGTCTTTTCCATATAGGATAAAATGCTAATCATTGATAACTCAACATAGGTTTGTGCTTTTGAGTTCTTACTGTAAAGAAACTAAGGATATTTAAATCTGTTGGTAACATGTTTTGCGTTTAATTGATTCATAAATTTACCATCCAAAGAATTCTGGTGTAACAGTTCACATTTGGTTGCTACTTAGTCTTCGCTGTACTAACTTTCTAAGAGAGCAAAATTCTGCTAAATGTAATTAAGACCGATGTTAATAAGGGAAGCAGCTCTGTATATAGAAATGTAGGAGCTATGTAAGAAAGATATAAGGAATGAGAATGAATTTTTTTTAAAGATTTTATTTATTTGTCAGAGAGAGGGGAAGAATGAGCAAGTACAGGCAGACAGAGTGGCAGGCAGAGGCAGAGGGAGAAGCAGGCTCCCCGCCGAGCAAGGAGCCTGATGTGGGACTCGATCCCAGTACGCTGGGATCATGACCTGAGCCGAAGGCAGCCGCTTAACCAACTGAGCCACCCAGGCGTCCCTGGGAATGCATTTCTGATGAAGGTAGAAGAAGGTAATTTTGTCCTAAATGAGGCTGGCGTTTGGAAAGGAGTTTTAGGTGTGGTCAGGATGGACTAAGACTGAAATGGATGGATTTTAAAGTACACTGATATAAGATTGAAATTCTGCTTTCTTTTTGTTCAAAGTGAAGTTTTCTTGAATTGTTGGTCTGCTATTAATAAACATTAATAAAAATGTAAACAGTTGTTTTCTCTTTGCTTGCCCCCCCCCCAAATTTTTCTATGTTTTGCCTTTATCAGGTCTTTAACATCCCCAATCCTATTTAAGCATGTACTTGAAAACTTTCAAAGAGTTTAACAAACTTCCCCAAGATTTAAATCATGAATAAAGTCTTAACTAACTAGGCTTGTTTGTTTGGTATGTTACGTTCTGGTATAAGGTCATCATCACTCAATATTCCGGCTATTGAATTGTTATGTGTCACAGAATAACTGAGTTTCCTTGTCAATTGCATCATAATGAACTCTCATGTCAGATCATTAACAATGTCATTTTTTGAGTTTTTGTCATTTATAATTGTTCTTATTATCTTGTAAAATGAGTTTCATCTCCAAGGAAATTCACATAAAGGACTTTAGGACAAATACAGGTATTCAAATCTTTAAGATCAAAACTGAAATGAGTAAGAATTTCTAGAACTAACTAAAGTTGTATTCAAATGGAGTAAGAATTAGTAACTTGGTATCATTTGCGAATTCCTTCTCCCATTCTGAGTTGCCTCTTTGTTTTTTTGACTATTTCCTTTGCTGTGCAGAAGCTTTTGATATTGAGGAAGTCCCAAAAGTTCATTTTCACTTTTGTTTCCTTTGCCTTTGGAGACATGTTTTGAAAGAAGTTGCTGTGGCCAATGTCAAAGAAGATACTGCCTGTGTTCTCCAAAATCCTCTAGGATTTTGATAGATTCCTGCCTTACATTGAGACCTTTTATCCATTTTGAATTTATCTTTGTGTATGGTGTAAGAGAATGGTTGAGTTTCATTTTTCTATACATAGCTCTCTGATTTTCCCAGCACCATTTATTGAAGAGACTGTCTTTTTTCTACTGTAAATTTTTTCCTGCTTTGTCGAAGATTATTTGACCATAAAGTTGTGTGTCCATATTTGGACCCTCTACTCTGTTCCACTGGCCTATGTGTCTTTTTTTATGCCAGTACCATGCTGTCTTGGTGATCACAACTTTGTAGTAAAGCTTGGAATCAGGCAACGATGGGCAGAAGACATAAACAGACACTTCTCCAAAGAAGACATACGAATGGCTAACCGACACATAAAAAAATATTCATTATCATTAGCCATCAGGCAAATTAAAATAAAAACCACATTTAAATACCAGCTTACACCAGTTAGAATGGCCAAAATTAATAAGACAAGAAACAGCAAGTGATGGAGAGGATGGGGAGAAAGGAGAACTCTCTTACACTGTTGGTGGGAATGCAAGTTGGTGCAGCCACTTTGGCAAACAGTGTAGAGATTCCTTATGAAACTGAAAATAGGGTGCCTGGGTGGCTCAGTCATTAAGTGTCTGCCTTAGGCTCAGGTCATGCTCCCAGTGTCCTGGGATCAAGCCCGGCATCTGGTTCCCTACTCTGCAGGAAGCCAGCTTCTCCCTCTCCCACTCCCCCTGCTTGTATTCCATCTCTCATGTGTCTCTTTCTGTCAAATAAATAAAATCATAAAAAAAATTAAAAATAGAGTTACCCTATGACCCTGCAATTACACTATTGGGTATTTACCCCAAAGATACAGATGTAGTGAAAGAAGGGCCACCTGTACCCCAATGTTCACATCAGCAATAGCCACATTCACCAAACTGTGGAAAGAGCCAAGATGCCCTTCAACAGATGAATGGATAAAGAAGATATGATCCATGTATACTATGGAATATTACCCATCCATCGGAAAGGATGAATACCTTATTTCTGTATCAACATGGACAGGACTGGAGGGGATTATGTTGAGTGAAATAAGTCAAGCAGAGAGAGTCAATTATCATATGATTCCACTTACTTGTGGAGCATAAGAAATAGCATGGAGGACATTAGGAGAAGGAAAGGAAAAGTGAATTGGGGGAATTGGAGGGGAAATAAACCATGAGAGACTGTGGACTCTGAGAAAGAAACTGAGGGTTTTGGAAGGGAGGGGGGTAGAGGGGATGGATGAACTTGGTGTAAGGGCCTATTCAGCCAGAGCAGCCCCACCCCATTTTGTTGTAAAATTTAAATTGACTCTGCCCCCCCCCCCCCCCCCCCCCCCGCAGGGGAACTCACTTAACAAGTCCTGGAAACCAGTCTCAGGTAACAAAGTCCACGTAAAAAGGATGGGTCAGGCCAGTTGGAAGTATTCAATCAATGGGGGCGCATACTGTCTCCTAGCTACCAAGGAGTATGGGTGCTGCCCTTTGGGCACCTTTTGGGCGCCAATTCTGACCAAGGTGATAGGCTGGTTCAAATGTCTACTAGGGTAAATTGTAACTCAATTGGTCACCTAGCATGACTGTGCAGCTTTCTCTGGGTGTTACAATTTCATTGGCCACCTGTGTGTGGCCAGGCCCAACCACATGGCCTTTGCTCTGTAAGTTAGTCTGTGAAACAGAGAGGGGTCTCTCTTTCTTGTAAGAGGTGTGGACCCAAATTTTCGGTTTGATTCTTGATGTGAAATAAAGCTTTGCTTGACCTTCGCTTTGTATCAGTCTCGCTCCTTTAATCATGGACCCATTATTGGGGGACCCAACACTGGGGGCTCGTCTGGGATTAAACAATGAGAACTGAGCCAGCATCAGAATTTCAGGGTCTGGTTCTGTCTGCCTGGTTGCGGAGCTCCAGGTATGGCCCACCAGGGAGAAGCTGGATGCAGCCATGCTCCCAAGGGCTGGAGTGGATGCAGGGATGCCCCATCCCTCTTCTGGTAGATTGTCTAGGGGTCCAAGTCCCTCTAGGTAGTCAGGGGGCCGGGAAAACCCCCACCAGTGCCAGGCTCTGGGTGAGGGCCACTGGGTCTGGTTCTGTTCTGTGGCTCAACTCTAAGGGACCAAGAAATCTCCACTGGCAAGTGTCTGTAGGGGGCCGAGGAAACCCCCACCCACAGAAGGCTCTGGGTAAGGGCCACTGGGTTTGCAGTAATTTTTGTTTTGTCTCTTTTTAGTCCGTTGTGTTGTTTGTTTTGTTTGAAGGAATGGGGCAAGCAGAGAGTAAGGGGACTCTGACTTTCATCTCTCCATTCCTCCTAATAGATGTGGGGCTTCTCCCTCACTCATTTCGTGTGTTAAGGGCTATAACTGGAGCCAACTGGGGGTAGTCTAACTCGAGACAGAGACTTTAAGGAATATTCCCAAGCAGCTGCTGAAACAAACTTTGTTTCGGAGATGTTCCTTGCATTCTCTGGCCCAACGGGGACTGCCTAACCCCTCCCCTTTGCTGGTGGGAAAGCATGGCGTCTGCTCCTCTCTTGGAGCTGATGAGCTCTAGAACTGGGAACTCTTACTCTGCCCTCTGGTGGCACTTTGTTCTGTTCTTCACTGTCAGGAAACAAGAAGAGCGCCCCCTGGACCAACATCCCTGACTCCGGATCTTCCCACCTGGGTCTCAGGTAAACATTTGAAGCGGAGTGGGCCCAGGTGGAATGTAAATCAGTATTCAAACTAAGTTAAGTTTGTTGGATTAATTAGGATAAACGTGTCTTTTGAGTTAACAGTAGTAAATGTGAAACTTCAGAGTTTTTACTTAAGGTCAAATAAGCTCGTGTTATTTGTTAAAGTCTGTTAAAATTTGTTTCAAAATCTGTTGAAATCTATTAGCAAAGAGATGACTAAACTGATGGTTAAATGTCTGTCTCAAAGTTTTAATAGGTAATTTTAAAAGTAGCTTTCAAAGTCTTTGGTAAACTGAAACTTTAAACCAAATGGGATAAAATTCTAGAGCGCTGGTTGCTGGAACTAGGTTTGTGCTTTTAAAATCTGTTGGTAAACATCTTTTGTGCTTAACTGAATTCTGTTGTGACAGCTCATGATTGGTTAATAGTCTTCACTAGAGGTTAAGGTATTTCTAAGAGTACAAAATTCTGCTAAGTGTAACTAAGACTGATGGAAATAAGGGAAGCAACTCTGTATGTAGAAAAGTAGGAGATATGTAAAAAGGAAAAAGACCAGATGCCTGATCCTGTTTGAATAAGAAAGAAAAACAGCCCCGGGGTCACTGTCTGAGCCAGACCCATTCGTAAAGAATGGAAGGGGAGACTGATTACCTCCCATTAGCCTGAGATACCCAGAGGAGGGGTGTCCATCCTCTTTGAATCTGAAGAGTAACTGACTGTGTGAATCTGTCTGTATGGCTCCACCGCTTCGGCTACGGAGTCTGAGTGGGCTGCACCCTGAGTCTCGCAGGGCGTCACATAGCATAATGGTCATCTACTCCACGGAGTAGTCTGGTCCGGGGTTTATATGGACAGACCTTAGCTAAGATGCTCCTAAGTTCCCGCGAGGGATGCAAGCAGGACAGCATCTGAAAGAACCCCCTCCCTTTGTCTGCAACATCCTTCACAATGGGAGGGAAACCCAGTAAACCCACTATCATAAGACTGCATACTTAAGAATAAACAAAGGAAAGACACCGGTATAGAAAAGCTGGTTTTCTCTCTGTTTAAAAGGGCAAAGTTTTCTTAGGTTAATTGATCTGTTAAAAAAATTGTAAATGGTTTTCTCTTTGTCTGCCTAGGGTTGTAAATGAGATCTCTTTGACTCATAAGGCTTTTCTTTGATATGCAAAGTTACTCAGGGAGTACTATTAAGCCAATGATAAACTTTGGGTTACATTTGGGTAAATACTGTAACTACTCTACAGGTTCTATACATTTCCTAAAGTTTTAATGTTTTGATAAGGGTCATCACTTGATATTTAACCATATCTATTCTGAGTTTCTGTCATTTGTAATTGTTTTAATTCTATTGTAAGATGACTTCCGCCTAAAGGAAATTCATATGGGAGAATTTCAGGACAAATACAGGTCTTTGATATGTTAAAATCCTGGAACTGAAATGTGTAAGAATTTACAGAAGTAAAAGCTGCATTAGGACTAAATCAGAATTAGTAATATGGGACTAGAACTGAAGGAAATTGTAATGTTGTGTCTCTTAATGTTTTAAACATGACTGTTTCTGTAATGTTTGCTCTTCCAGACTAGGGAAATTTTTTCTTAAGTTATCTGTAACTTATAGAGATGTAACTGTACTCATTTGTAAACGAATCAAGGCATTCAACTTTTCTCTCTATCTGAACCCTCTGAAACCAAAAGGTCTCAGCAAGTGTTCTTTCTTCCATGGTAATCAGTCATTTGCATAAATTCAATAAGAATTTGTTCTCCTTGTAACAGGACACCTTTGGAAACACTGGTTATTTTACAAGGGTTAGACTGGAATGTCATATTTGAAAAGACTCAGATATGACCATACAGCTTAAAGGAACTAAGGTTGACTTTATAAAACCTGGAGCTGTAAAGCCCTTTGGAACTGTTGGCCTGATACCTTGCTTACAGAGTTCCCTGCAGCCTTACCAGGTGAGTAAAGAATGTCACTCCCTGGTAGGAGCAGGAGCCTCAGGATACTTTGGGTACCTCAGGGAGAGGAATTTGCCCAAATCGACAGGTATTGCAGGCATGTCTGATGGCAAGTATGTGGCTTGGCTTCTAGCCCGGAGAGGCTACTAAAAGATCAACCTAGAGATTCCTTATAAGAAGTTCCAGCAAAGCAGATTCTAAAAAGATCTATATGATTACTTACTGTTCTTATGTAAATAATTAGGCCAAGTTTGTTAAAACTGGACTTGTTTTTCAAGTGAATTAGTTCTGATTTGGCTATCTCTGGAAATGAGGGTTATTTTAGAGAGAAAAATTAGTTTTAATAACACCGTTATGGATGTTAAATTCTAGGTTTGGTTGTCTTTAAATGTTTGTTTACCTAAGCTAGACAACTTGAGGTAGACTTCAGAGAAGTTGCACAATAGCTCCTTTAGACAATCTTGCTTTTGCCAGTCAGTCAGCCCCACATATAAGGAGGAAACTTCAGAAAATTGAAGGATTTGAGGGGCGCCTGGGTGGCTCAGTGAGTTAAAGCCTCTACCTTCGGCTCAGGTCATGATCCCAGGGTCCTGGGATCGAGCCACTCATTGGGCTCTCTGCTCAGCAGGGAGCCTGCTTCCTCCTCTCTCTCTGCCTGCTTGTGATCTCTGTCTGTCAAATAAATTTTTAAAAATTGAAGGATTTGAAAGGAAGAATCTGACTGAATAATGGAAATAGCCACTGAGGACTATGGGTCATGCTTGCGGGGGATGAGAGCTCTCTTACAGACCCTGCAGGAAAAAGGTATCAGGTGTCAGCAATGAAAGCACAGCTTTGTCAGAGCCATGACATTTATTTAGGCTTTGATCTCCACTAGGGAGTTTCTTGGGATGGTGGGCTACTGCAGGCTGTGGAAACCGCTGTTTGTGGAGGTTGCCCGACCTCTCTATGAACTAGCTAAGGAAGGACTCACTGTGGTAAAGTGGACAGTTGAGGCAGAAGGAGCATTTCAGGAATTATATACAGCCTTACTGAGCACCCCAGCATTGACCATCCCAGATGTTACCAAGCCCTTCCACTTGTATGTGGATAAAAAGGCAGGGGTGGCCCACGGAGTTGTGACTCAGACTCTGGGGCCTTGGCAAAGGCCGGTAGCCTATCTTAGCAAAACAAAAACAAAAACAAAAACAAATCAAAACAAACAAACAAAAAACTAGATCCAGTAGTGGCTGGGTTCCCCCCCTTGCCTCCGTGTAATTGCTGCCATGGCCCTCCTGGTCAAAGATGCACGTAAATTGACTTTGGGTCAAAATCTCATCGTGACCACCACCCACACTATCAAGGGCCTTCTCTGGACTCCACTAGACCAGTGGATGACAAATGCCCGAGTGATGGGGTATCAGGCGCTCCTCCTCAATGAAACAAACGTGACTTTCCGGCCCTCGGCAGTGCCAAATCCAGCCATGTTGCTACCAGAGGAGCTGACTGAGCACCCACATGACTGCAGGGAAGTCCTAACCCAGGTCGTAGGAATAAGGCCGGATCTTAGAGACACGCCTCTCCCAGATGTGGAAATGACTCGGTTCATGGATGGGAGAAGCTACATTGTTGATGGGAAGAGGTATGCGGGGGCTGCGGTGGTTTCTCCTGAGCAGGAACTCTGGATGACAGCCCTGTCACATGGAACCTCAGCACAAAAAGCGGAGCTGATCACGCTCACCAAGGCACTGCAGATGGCCAATGGTAAAATTGCCAACATCTATACAGACAGCAGGTACGCCTTTGCTACTCTCCCTATACATGGGGCTATTTATAAAGAAAGGGACCTTGACAGAGCTAATTCTAGAGACTGGTGGTGGATGGGTGGATCTCCTTCCTTTTGCCCTCCTCAGGGCGCATTGTACACCCTGCTTAAACAAGGTGACCCCATTTGAAATAATGTTCGGGAAACACCCCCCACTCTGCCCTTGGCTACAAGAGGTTGTCCTAGCAGAAATGACTGATCAGTCTGTACTCCAGTCACTGCAGGCATTACAGTCTGCCTTAAAAAGAACCCACGCAGGGATCCGAACTGCCCACACGGAGATGGAGACGGAGGTGGATCCACATCATTACCAACCCGGGGACTTGGTTTCGATATGCTGCTACCAAGTGGGAAACTTGGAGCCTCACTGGAAGGGACCATTTACTGTCCTGACCACCCCCACGGCAATAAAAGTAGATGGCGTCAGAGCCTGGACTCATGTGAGTCACGTTAAAGTAGCAGAGAAAGAGGACGCCCCCCAGAGATGGATGCCGCTGCCAGTGGACCCTGCAGATCATGGACTAAAGCTATGACTCAAAACATTGAGTTCATTGAGTCCATTGTTGCTTCTATTGTCAAAATATCGGTGGGAAATATAGACAATTAGGGCTTGACATACTATTTCTAAAAAGAGGGGGCTCTGTGTAGCCCTAAGAGAGAAGTACTGTTTCTGGGTAAATCACTCTGGGGTCATTAAAACAGTCCATCAGCCGTTAAAAAGGGACATAGGACTGGCTGAAAAGTCAAATATTTGACTAACCTCCAAAGAAAAGGGGGGAATGTAAGGGCCTATTCAGCCAGAGCGGCCCCACCCCGGTTGAACTGCCATTTTGTTGTGAAACTTAAATTGACTCTCCCCCCCCCCCAGGGGAACTTACTTAAAAACAAGTCCTGGAAACCAGTCCCAGGTAACAAAGTCCAAGTAAAAAGGGTGGGTCAGGCCAGGTGGAGGTATTTTTAGTGGGGGTGCATACTGTCTCTTAGCTACCAAGGAGTATGGGCCCCACCCTTTGGGCACCTTTTGGGCACCAATTCTGACCAAGGTGATAGGCTGGTTCAAATGTCTACTAGGGTAAATTGTAACTCAATTGGTCACCCAGCATGACTGTGCAGCTTTCTCTGTGTGTTACAATTTCATTGGCCACCTGTGTGTGGCCAGGCCCAACCACATGGCCTTTGCTCTATAAAAGTTAGTCTGTGAAACAGAGAGGGGTCTCCCTCTCTTGTAAGAGGTGCGGCCCCAAACGTTCGGTTTGATTCTTGATGCTTGGTGCGAAATAAAGCTTTGCTTGACCTTCACTTTGTATCGGTCTCGCTCCTTTAATCACGGACCCATTATTGGGGGACCCATTATTGGGGGACCCAACACTGGTGGTGGATATTAAGGAGGGTATGTATTGCATGGAGCACTGGGTGTGGTGCATAAACAATGGATCTTGGAATACTGAAAAAATTAAATTAAATTAAATTTAAAAAGAATTAGTAAAATGGGACTAAATAAACTAATAGAATGACTATAGTTTTGTGACTCTTGCTTGAAATATTGCTGATTCTTTATTGTTTACTCTTCTAGATAAAAGAAACTTTCTCTTAAGATATCTATGACTTACAGAAACATGATAAATTATTTATTTGTGAACAAATTGAAGCATTTAACTTTTCTTTCTACCCGAACCCTCTAAAATTCAAAAGGTCTTGTAAGTATCCTTCTTCCATGGCAATCATAGTCATTTGCATAAGGTCAATAAGAATCTGTTCTCCTTGTAACAGGACACCATTGGAAACATTGGTTATTTTATCAAGGCTTTGACTGGAATGTCATATTTGAGAGATGCACGCACAGACTCAGATATGACCAAACAACTTTAGGGATCTAAGGTTGACTTTAGGAAACCTGTAGCCATAAAGCTCCTTGGAAATGTTGGCCCTATACCTTGTTTACAGAGTTCCCAGAAGCCTCACCAGGTGAATAAATGATGACACTCCTGGCAGGTGCAGGAACCTCAGGATACTTTGGAGACATCATGGAGAGGAATCTGTCCAAATCTACAGGTATTGCAGGCATGTCTGATGACAAGTACTTGGCTTGACTTCTGGCCTGGAGAGGTTACTAAAAGTTCAGCCTAGATTCCCTATAAAAGCTCCAGCAAAGCAATTTCTAAAAGATCTCTATGATCAGTCATTATTTTTGCTGAGTTTATATACATGATTAGGCCAAGTTTGTTAAAACTGGACTTGTTTTTCAAATAAACTGGTCCTGATTTGATTATCTATGATTAAAAATGAGCATTATTTTAGATAAAAATTATGTTTCAATAACACACCCTTGTGAATGTTAAATTCTAGATCTTATTTTCTTTAATGTTTGTATTTAGGGGCGCCTGGGTGGCTCAGTGGGTTAAAGCCTCTTCCTTTGGCTCAGGTCATGATCCCAGGGTCCTGGGATCAAGCCCCACATCAGGCACTCTGCTCAGCAGGGAGCCTGCTTCCTCCTCTCTCTCTGTCTGCTTCTGTGCCTACTTATGATCTCTCTCTGTCAAAATAAATAAATAACGTTCATGTGCCTATCTATACTAAATAATTAACCACTCATAGCCCATTTCCCTTGCCCAGAACCAAATAATTGTATTGAGAATGAAGGAATTATTAAGAGGAAATAGCTGAGCCCAGCATTGAGCTCTCTGCTCAGCAGGGGGCCTGCTTCCTCCTCTTTCTGCTTGCCTTTCTGCCTACTTGTGATCTCTGTCTGTCAAATAAATAAATAAAATCTTTAAAAAATGTTTGTCTTTAATTTAAATCTAAATAATTTGTATTTAAATGTTGCTAGACAACTTGAGGTAAACTTCAGAGAAATTACCACAGTAGCTAATGTATAGACAATCTTCTTGTTTGTTATAATGTGGGGATAATAACAGGACCGAATGAGTCTATGATCATTTAAACAGCTGGGAAATGGGATAGATTCTCCAACAACTGTATAACTCAACTAGCACCTTGACCAATTATATATGGCTGGGATGACATAATTCCTTAAAAGCCAGAGCATATCCCACTCTGTAGGATTACCTATGGGCTGTGGAGATAATGAATGACCCCACTTTCTTTATGATTGGATTGGATGATGCACTTGCCAATGCCCTTATCTCCTGATAAGTTTTCTCCCATTTGCAAATGATTCCTTATAATTAGAGTATTGTTAAGTTTGGATTTCAAACAAAAGGGATTCTTGATGGTTTCATCCCTCATAGTCATATTTACCCTAAAAGACACTTCTATTGAGGTACACTTGCAAACAAAGCCTATAGCCAAGCATATAACAACTCTCCTGGTATGGACCTCAAAACTCACTAAGGGATAGTCCCTCATTGTAATGATTTCACATCAGGTCCAGAGTGTCTCAGAAACCAAAGGCCACCAATGGATGATGGGAGGCCAGCATATTAAATCCCAGGTTACACTTACAGATATGCCTGAAATAATACTTGAAGGCTTTCAGATCCAGCTACACTTGTGCCTGAACGTCACCATTTTACTTCTATAGAGCATAACTTTTCAGAGGTTATTGGTCTTGTTTATGCTAATCAACCAGATTTTAAAAGATGCCTTTATTGAAAATGCAAATGACAGCTGGTTATTGATGACAATAGTTTCATGGAAAAAGGAATAAGAAAAGCTGGGCATGCTATAGCACTCATTCGTGCTTTGCAATGGCAAAAGACTTAAATATTATTATATATGCTGACTCCAACTAATGGTGTATTATATGGTGAATACCATAAAAATATACATATTTATGTCATATATGTATATATGTGTGTATATATATATATGTACATATATATACACAGACTCCAAATATGCTGTCTTAGTCCTACATCATGCTCATGGATTAGTTTGGGAGAACTATGACAATAGTTTCATGGAAAAAGGAATAAGAAAATCTGGGTATGCTATAGATTTCACTCGTGCTTTGCAATTGCAAAAGACTTAAATATTAGTATATATACTGACTCCAACTAATGGTGTACTATATGGTGAATAACATAAAATATACATATTTATGTTATATATTTGTGTATATGTGTGTGTGTGTGTGTGTGTGTGTGTGTGTATACATATATATATACACAGACTCCAAATATGCTCTCAGTCCTACACATTCATGGAATAGTTTGGAAGAAAAGTGAATTATTATCAAGCCACAATTCCCCAATCAAATATCGACCTGAAATTAAGTCTTTACAGACGATAAAGTCCATAAGTCCAGTTTATTCAGACCAAGCAATGCACAGGGCTGGCTTGTTAGTAATGAAGAAAAAATCTTTATACCCAAAAATAAGCAATTGAAAGTAAGACAGGATTTACACCAGGACACTGATTTGGTTAAAAAGAGCACAGAGGTGACAAAAACTTTTTTGAGAAAAATTGTCCTTAGATTTGGATTCCCTTGGCCCCTACAAAGTACAATGAACAACCTATTATTACACATTCAAAATATGGCCTTCCAAAACGGAATAGCTCTTGATATCTTGAGTGCAGTTGAAGAGACCCAGATTATATGACTGTCTCCTAACATGACCCAACAGCTATGCAAATCTAACTTGTGTCCATGACTTCCCCAGGCTAGATACACTGCTGTAATTTGGGTTTTGCCTGCATGCAAAGACCCATTATTTTTTTAAAGATTTTATTTATTTATTTGACAGACAGAGATCACAAGTAGGCAGAGAAAGAGGAGGAAGCAGTCTTCCTGCCGAGCAGAGTGCCCGATGCGGGTCTTGATCCCAGGACCCTGAGATCATGACCTGAGCCAAAGGCAGAGGCTTTAACCCACTGAACCACCCAGGCGCCCCACACAGATGCATTATTAAAAACATTACCAGCCCAGCTAACCTTTGAAATTTAAAACCATGTTGAACATGTTGGGTGTTTCGTTGGTATGACCACCTAGCATTGATCTTTGTTTCCTCTTTCAGACTGGAGTATGTTTGGCACATGGAATCTCTTAAATATATCATCAAAACCTTAAATGACACTCAAAATAGCATTTCTTGATTAAATACTAAAGAAACCAAAATGAGAAAAGCAGTTCTACATAATATGATGACATTAGATGTTTTAACTATTTTTTAAAAGATTTTATTTATTTATTTGACACAGAGAGAGAGAGGCAAGTCGGCAGAGAGTCAGGCAGAGAGAGAGGGGGAAGCAGGCTCCCTGCTGAGCAGAGAGCCCGATGTGGGGCTCGATCCCAGGACCCTGAGACCATGACCTGAGCTGAAGGCAGAGGTTTAACCCACTGAGCCACCCAGGCGCCCATATGTTTTAACTATTGCACAAGGTACAACTTGCACTATCATAAAAACAGAATGCTGTGTATGCATTCCAGATTACCACCAAAATATTTCTGGGTTTCTGACATAAGTACTCAAATTGGCATTTTAAACAAACCCTCTCTTTCCTTTAATGATTGGTTAAACTTCTGGACTAAAAGAGGATTTTTGGTCAACTATCAAAAAACTCTTATTTGGGCTTTTTCTGTTACACTAATCATATTTTGCTGTTTTTTTTCCCATGTCTCTCCACTTGGTGCCAAGATGCCTTTGCTGCCTTAACTTCAAGCTAAGAGATGATCCTTTCCATTTGGAAAGATCTACACATGCAGTCTACCTTAGATTCAACTGCCTCTGCCCTTTGTAACTCCTTTATCTATATAAGCCCCAACTGACCATGTTGACCATGTTGACCCATAGGCAGGGATATCTCTATGCCCTTATTCAACAAGAAGAAGTTAAAAAATGATGAGACCTTCTACTCTCAACAACCTTAGAGATTTAAGGGTCACAATTGGTCAGGGAGAATGATGTGGGATACAAAGGCAGAAGAAAATTATTAAATTTCCTAACTACCTACCATCCTTTGACAAGTCCTTGAAACAGGCAGAGTGACATTCCTCTAGGGACTTAACTGCTTCAATGTTAATACTTTGCTAAGAGCAAAAGGCAATCCTAGCCTGACCACCCCCCCCCCGTTCTACCTCCCCCTAGGCAGGATCCTGTAAACCTACTTTAACATATAAAAATTCCTTTGGAAATTTCCTTTATCTCTAAAACCCCAAGATACATGTTGGCAATCATCCCCCAAGTATATGGCCCACCAATATATATCTGAAAGGACTTATGACTAAAGTTTTATTAGACGGTAATAAATGACCTTTTCCCAACAAAAGCTAGCCCTCAAGGTCCTGGAAACTTCCTCCTCATGACCCTATTGCACCTCTTTCTGCCCACGGGCCCTGTCCCCATGGTTTAATACAATCACATTTTTGCACCAAAGATGTCTCAATAATTTTTTTATTGGCCATCGCCTTTGAATCCTAACATCATCTTTCCTACATCAAGCTCATTGAGTGTAACTTATTTCCCTGCTCTGCTGCTTGAGTACTCTACTGGCTCAGGCAGCCCCATTAGTTCTCTGACTCCTGAGATCCTGAGACAACAGTGGCATACCTAGAATTCTGTCCTTTTCATCCCCTGAGCCCCTTTCAGACAGGGATTTCTCTCACTGGAACAGATTTCTAAGGGTTCTGATTTTCCCCTCCAGGTCCATTTCACTTTCTGGTAGCTCACTTATGGAGGTCCCTCCATTTACTTTCTTTACCTTCTGATCTCTCCCTTCAGATTTATGTCTTCATACCTCCCACCATGCAAAAAGCAGTTGCGGATATATTTTCTTACATCTCAGGCTGAATTCATGGGTGTTCAGAATGGTTTGATAGTTACCCAGCTAAATTCAAGGACGAGATGAAATGAGATCCCCAACTTTTCTGCCACCTTGCCTCACACCACCAATTACTTTTGTAATATGAAATTGATAATGTCTTTATTAATGAGGCTGAAGAACCTAAAGCTGTTCAGCTACCATTCCCCCATACACTCTTTTCTATCACTGGTTTTAAGAGCCACTACCAGCCACTATAATTACGCCAGGATTAAGAACTATGTGAGAATCTGTGTAAAGGAATTTGAGAGCTGTGTTGGTGTTTTTTATCCTTTCTAAACTCCTCTCCAAACCCTTAAACAACAAAATTTGTATTCCTTACACAAGCAATTTTCCAGAAAACTCTGACCTTTTGTTTATTTTTAAAATATATTTGGGGAGAATAGAAATTCCTAGGGGGGACAAAAGAGTAGCCACAGAAGGACAAATAGAAACTTCATATCCATGTTGGAATTATCAGGTGTGTGTGTGTGTGTGTGTGTGTGTGTGTGTATGCGTGTGTGCGTATTTCTTAAATTAGCATCAATATGGATGAAGACAAAGTTAAACATCTTGCAAAACATGAAGAAGCAAAACATCTTTGCATTACTGGAAGAGATTTCCAATTCATTAAGTACTTTTTAATTACTTTAAAACTTCAACTTTACAAATCCAGCAGAATATAGTATCGACAGTTTCTTAATCATTTTTTATCAAATTCTTTAATAGATTCCCTATGAAAATAATATAATGAATCTGAAGTTTCCTGGGATTATTAACCATTTGAAATATTGAAAGTTTTTTTTTCTAAATTTTTTTTCTTAATTTCATTTCTTTTCAGTGTAACAGAATTCACAGTTTTACAACACACCCAGTGCTCCATGCAATGCGTGCCCTCCATAATACCCACCACCTGGCTCCCCCAACCTCCCACCCCCCGCCCCTTCAAAACCCTCAGGTTGTTTTTCAGAGTCCATAGTCTCTCATGGTTCATCTTCCCCCCCCAATTTCCCTCAACTCCCTTCTCCTCTCCATCTCCCCATGTTCCCCGTGTTATTTGTTATGCTCCACAAATAAGTGAAACCATATGATAATTGACTCTCTCTGCTTGAGTTATTTCACTCAGAGTAATCTCTTCCAGTCCCGTCCATGTTGCTACAAAAGTTGGGTATTCATCCTTTCTGATGGAGGCATAATACTCCATAGTGTATATGGACCACATCTTCCTTATCCATTCGTCCGTAGAAGGGCATCTTGGTTCTTTCCACAGTTTGGCGACCGTGGCCATTGCTGCTATAAACTTTGGGGTACACATGGCCCTTCTTTTCACCACATCTGTATCTC
>PISX010006350.1:42464-98468 GCA_004024625.1 Mellivora capensis
CCAGAGTGGCTGCACCAACTTGCATTCCCACCAACAGTGTAAGAGGGTTCCCCTTTCTCCACATCCTCTCCAACACACGTTGTTTCCTGTCTTGCTAATTTTGGCCATTCTAACTGGTGTGAGGTGGTATCTCAATGTGGTTTTAATTTGAATCTCCCTGATGGCTAGTGATGATGAACATTTTTTCATGTGTCTGAGAGCCATTTGTATGTCTTCATTGGAGAAGTGTCTATTCATATCTTCTGCCCATTTTTTGATATGATTATCTGTTTTGTGTGTGTTGAGTTTAAGAAATTCTTTATAGATCCAGGTGAAAGTTTTGCATTGGTGAATCCATCAAACAGAAATATGTTTCTTTAAGAATGAAGGGATTACTGATTCACTGACCCATGATTATTTTCCTAAATGAAAAACACAATTAGAAAAAGGGATTAAACACTTCCTTAAAAATCCCATAATTCAAAACAAATGAAACTTGATTTGCTTAGAAATTCCCCCCCACCAACCCGAGGGACTGCATTACAGCTGCAAATATGGGATTATCATGAGATTAACTGTGAGATTATTTTTTATCAGATGTTAGACTTTGCCATGACAGAGAAAGCACACTCTAGGATAAGTATTAATTTGTGCACAGGGTTGGCAGCACATTGTCTGGATTTTGCTTGTCTTCTCAGCTGAGCCTAACACAGGGAACCATAAATTTCGAGTTCAAATTTGAAAGTAGTACAGAGAATTCAGCTAAATTCCCACTGTCAAGGAATGGATCATCTATATACTTTCTCTTAACTTGTAATTGGTTGGCTTTTTCTATGAAGTGGCTAATGCAGGATTTCCAGATGCCTTTGTTAAATGCCCTAGTAGTCAAAATTTCCTGAAAGTTCCCAGGAGTGTTTTATATATGCTCATGAACCTGGTAAATTGTTGATTGCATTTCTATACTCTCTGTGTTCTGCCTTCTTTACCCCCCAGTGATATACATTAATGATTTTTCTTGTGTTCAGAGAAGAGTGACTGTGGGCACTCTTTTCTCTATCAGGATTCCTTGTCAATTCTATAAAACCACCATTTCATAAAATAATGGTGCATGTTCTTTGGAGTCCTCAATATTCTTTAACCACCCTATGTTCATTGTAAGGATGGAACCAATGTCTCTCTCTCATGTAAATTTTAGGCTTTTCTTCATATGAATATCCCAATGTTTTTCAAATTATTTAGTAAAACTATTTATTAAGTGTTTTCCCTTTACTTACAGTGAGGCTTTCCCCCCCCCCCCACATAAGGCACATAAGATTCAGTCTGTGACATGAAGAGTCTACATAAAAATCCAAGTGATTAAACACTACATTTTCTAGAGGTTCACATGGTTCCACACCTTTCTTATCTTATAAAGATGACCCAGGCCCATGTGCCAATAGATATTTATCAGGGATTGTGCCATAAATTGGCACTTCCAAGATACATAAAGAAAAGTAGAAGTAACTAAAAAAAAAGTAGAAGAAAGTAAAATGAAGTCTCAGTGATAATTGTTCTTACATGGAGTTGCTAATGAGTACAAAAATATGGGTGAGGTGGTACTGAAAACCCACCAGCTCATTGTTCTTTCAATGATGCCTTGTTTTCCTATTAAACTGACTATAGAAAAGGTGACATAAATGTAGCCTGATACAATAGTTCTCAGTGGTTTTCCACCTAAACTGTTCACGTGCATAAAATATTCTCTTATAATTATCTTTTCTCCTGTAACGATTCTTTAGGAAACTGGGCACTATGTATAGGGAGCTGTAGGAAGTAGAGGCATAGAACACACATCAGAGAATCAGGACTTAGAGGAAGTATGTGTAATTTGAAAAAAAGAAAAACAAAACCCCAAGGCCCTGGAAATTTCTACAGGATCTTATACCTATACTTGATTAATAGAATCACTAATGTAGAGTGAAAGAGTAATGGCATTTGGGGAATACCATGTTGTTGTTGTTGTTGCTTTTTCTTTTATTTATTTATTTATTTATTAAAATTTCATTTCTTTTCAGCATAAGAGAATTCATAGTTTTACACCACACCCAGTGCTCCATGCAAAGCATGCCCTCCATAATACCCAGCACCTGGCTTCCCCAACCTCCCACTCCCCGCCCTTCAAAAACCTCAGGTTGTTTTTCAGAGTCCATAATCTCTCATGGTTCATCTCCTCCCCAATTTCCCTCAACTCCCTTCTCCTCTCCATCTCCCCATGTCCTCCGTGTTATTTGTTATAATCCGCAAATAAGTGAAACCATATGATAGTTGACTCTCTCTGCTTGACTTATTTCACTCAGCATAATCTCTTCCAGTCCCGTCCATGTTGCTACAAAAGTTGGGTGTTCATCCTTTCTGATGGAGGCATAATACTCCACAGTGTATATGGACCACATCTTCCTTATCCATTCGTCCGTAGAAGGGCATCTTGGTTCTTTCCACAGTTTGGTGACCGTGGCCATTGCTGCTATAAACTTTGGGGTACACATGGCCCTTCTTTTCACCACATCTGTATCTCTGGGGTAAATACCCAGTAGCGCAATTTCAGGGTCATAGGGAAGCTCTATTTTTAACTTCTTGAGGAATCTCCACACTGTTCCCCAGAGTGGCTGCACCAACTTGCATTGCCACCAACAGTGAAGAGGATTCCCCTTTCTCCACATCCTCTCCAAGACACGTTGTTTCCTGTCTTGCTAATTTTGGCCATTCTAACTGGTGTGAGGTGGTATCTCAATGTGGTTTTAATTTGAATCTCCCTGATGGCTAGTGATGATGAACATTTTTTCATGTGTCTGAGAGCCATTTGTATGTCTTCATTGGAGAAGTGTATATTCATATCTTCTGCCCATTTTTTGATATGATTATTTGTTTTGTGCGTGTTGAGTTTGAGAAGTTCTTTATAGATCCTGGATATCAACCTTTTGTCTGAACTGTCATTTGCAAGTATCTTCTCCCATTCCATGGGTTGCCTCTTTGTTTCGTTGACTGTTTCCTTTGCTGTGCAGAAGCTTTTGATCTTGACGAAGTCCCAAAAGTTCGTTTTTGCTTTTGTTTCCTTTGCCTTTGGTGACATATCTTGAAAGAAGTTGCTATGGCTGATATCAAAGAGGTTACTGCCTATGTTTTCCTCTAGGATTCTGATGGATTACTGTCTCATGTTGAAGTCCTTTATCCATTTTGAGTTTATCTTTGTGTACGGTGTAAGAGAATGGTCGAGTTTCATTCTTCTACATATAGATGTCCAATTTTCCCAGCACCTTTTATTGAAGAGACTGTCTTTTTTCCACTGTATATTTTTTCCTGCTTTGTCAAAGATTATTTGACCATAGAGTTGAAAGTCCATATCTGGGCTCTTTACTCTGTTCCATTGGTCTATGTGTCTGTTTTGATGCCAATACCATGCTGTCTTGGTAATCACAGCTTTGTAGTAAAGCTTGAAATCAGGTAATGAGATGCCACCAGTTTTATTTTTGTTTTTCAACATTTCCTTAGCGATTCGGGGTCTCTTCTGATTCCATAAAAATTTTAGAATTATTTGCTCCAGCTCTTTGAAAAATACCGGTGGAATTTTGATGGGAATGGCATTAAAAGTATAGATTGCTCTAGGTAGTATAGACATTTTAACAATGTTTATTCTTCCGATCCAAGAACATGGAATGGTCTTCCATCTTTTTATGTCTTCTTCAATTTCTTTCATGAGTGTTCTGTAGTTCCTCGAGTACAGATTGTTCACCTCTTTGGTTAGGTTTATTCCCAGGTATCTTATGGTTCTTGGTGCTATAGTAAATGGAATCGATTCTCTAATTTCCCTTTCTGTAGTATCATTGTTAGTGCATGAGAAAGCCACTGATTTCTGTACATTGACTTTGTATCCTGCCATGTTACTGAATTGCTGTATGAGTTCTAGTAGCTTGGGGGTGGAGTCTTTTGGTTTTTCATATAAAGTATCATGTCATCTGCGAAGAGAGAGAGTTTGACTTCTTCATTGCCAATTTGGATACCTTTTATTTCTCTTTGTTGTCTGATTGCTGTTGCTAGGACTTCTAATCCTATGTTGAACAAGAGTGGTGAGAGTGGGCATCCTTGTCGTGTTCCTGATCTCAACGGGAAGGCTGTGAGCTTCTTCCCATTGAGGATGATGCTTGCTGTGGGTCTTTCATAGATAGATTTTATGAAGTTCAGGAATGTTCCCTCTATCCCTATACTTTGAAGTGTTTTAATCAGGAACGGATGCTGGATTTAGTCTAATGCTTTTTCTGCATCAATCGAGAGGACCATGTGATTCTTCTCTCTTCTCTTATTGAGTTGTTCTATCACATTGATTGACTTGCGAATGTTGAACCCCCCTTGTAAGCCAGGGATGAATCCCACCTGGTCATGGTGGATGATCTTTTTAATGTGCTGTTGGATTCTGTTTGCTAGGATCTTGTTGAGAATCTTAGCATCCATATTCATCAGTGATATTGGTCTGAAATTCTTCTTTTTGGTGTGGTCTTTGCCTGGTTTGGGGATCAGGGTAATGCTGGCTTCATAAAAAGTGTCTGAAAGTCTTCCTTCTGCTTCAGTTTTTGAAACAGCTTCAGGAGAATAGGTGTTATTTCTTCTTTGAATATTTGGTAGAATTCCACAGGTCCTGGGCTCTTGTTTTTTGGGTGGTTTTTGATCACTGCTTTAATCTTGTTAGTAGATATCAGTCTATTCAGGTTGTCACTTTCTTCCTGGTTCAATTTTGGGAGTTTACACTTTTCCAGGAATGCATCCATTTCATCTAGGTTGCTTAACTTATTGGCATATAACTGTTGATAATAGCTTCTGATGATTGTTACTACTTCCTTGGTGTTAGTTGTTATCTCTCCCTCTTCATTCATAATATTATTAATTTGAGCTTTCTCTCTTTTCTTTTGGTTTAGTGTGGCCAATGGTTTATCGATCTTATTGATTCTTTCAAAAAACCAGCTTCTATTTTCATTCATGCATTCTAATGTATCTCTAGTTTCTACCTCATTCATCTCTGCTCTAACCTTGATTATTTCCCTTCTTGTGCGTGGAGTTGGTTTAATTTGTTGTTGATTCTCCAATTCTTTAAGCTGTAGAGACCGCTGTTGTATTCTGGATTTTTCAATTTTTTTGAGGGAGGCTACGATAGCTATATATTTTCCCCATAGGACTGCCTTTGCTGTGTCCCATGGGTTTTGGACAGATGTGTCTTCATTCTCATTGGTTTCCATGAATTGTTTAAGTTCTTCTTTGATCTCCTGGTTGATCCAAGCATTCTTAAGCAAGGTGGTCTTTAGAATCCAGGTGTTTGAATTCCTTCCAAACTTTTCCTTGTGGTTGAGCTCCAGTTTCAAAGCGTTGTGATCTGAGAATATGCAGGGAAAAATCTCAGTCTTTTGAGTCCTGATTTGTGACCCAGTATGTGGTTTATTCTGGAAAATGTTCCATGTTAACTTGAGAAGAATGAGTATTCTGTGGTTTTAGAGTGGAATGTTCTGTATATATCTATGAGGTCCATCTTGTCCAATGTGCCATTCAATGCTTTTGTTTCTTTATTGATTTTCTGCATGGATGATCTGTCTATTACTGAGAGAGGCATGTTAAGATCTCCTACTATCAATGTATTCATATCAAGATGACTCTTTACCTTGATTAATAGTTTTCTTATGTAATTGGCTGCTCCCATATTGGGGGCATAGATATTTACAATTGTTAGATCATCTTGGTGGATAGTCCCTTTAAGAATGATGTATTGTCCTGTATCTCTGACTACAGTCTTTAGTTTAAAATCTAATTTATCTGATATGAGAATCGCTACCCTGGCCTTCTTTTGAGGGCCGTTGGCATGAAAGATGTTTCTCCATCCCTTCACTTTCAATCTGGGTGTATCCTTAGTTTCAAAATGGGTCTCCTGTAGACAACATATGGATGGGTCCTGTCGTTTTATCCAATCTGCAACCCTGTGTTGTTTTATGGGCGCATTTAGGCCATTCATATTGAGAGTGATTATTGATAGATACGTTTTTATTGACATCATGTTACCTTTGAAGTCTTTCTTTCTGTAGATTGTCTCTATATTTCTGTACAATGATATTCTTGGGAATTTTCCTCTTTTATAGAACCCCCCCTTAATATTTCCTGCAATGTCGGCTTGGTGTTTTCCAACTCTTTTAAGCCTTCCCGGTCTTTGAAACTCTTTATTTCTCCATCCATTTTGAACGTCAGTCTTGCTGGATAAAGTATTCTTGGCTGCATGTTCTTCTCATTTAGTGCCCTGAATATATCTTGCCATCCCTTTATGGCTTGCCAGGTTGCTGTGGATAGGTCTGATGTTATTCTGATGGGCTTTCCTCTGTATGTAAGAAGCTTCTTTGTCCTAGCTGCCTTCAAGAGAGTTTCTCTAGAATTATAATTCCTCATTCTTACTATCAGGTGTCTCGGGGTGTTTCAAGAATCTAAAATCTTGGGGGGGACCGTTCTGCCTCTCGTACATGAACGCTGTTTCCATTTGCGATATTTGGAAAAATTTCATGAAGAGCATGTTCGACAATATCTTCTAGACTTTTTTCTTTCTCTTCCCCTTCAGATATTCCAATAATTCTGACATTGGAATGTTTCCTGGCATCATTTATTTCCCTGATTCTGTTTTCTTGGCTTCTAAGTTGTTTGTTCCAGGCTTCCTCCTGATCATTTCTCTCTATCTGTTTGTCCTCCAGATCACGAATTCTATCTTCTGTCTCAGTTACCCTAGCTTTTAAGGAATTTAGTTTAGATTGGAATTCATTGAGAGCCTTGTGCACATTACCCCTGGTGGCTTTCAGTTCTGCCTTAATATTGTGAACATCATCCCTGGTGGCTTTCAGTTCTGCCCTAATCAATTCTGTTTTGTCCTTCATGGCTTTCTCCAACCTAGCTATTGCCTGGATAATTGTTAGCCTGAATTCCCTTTCTGACATAATGTCTATGTCAGTAGCCATTAGGTCTGTTTCAGAGGGCCCATCCTCTGAATTTTTCTTCTGCTGGGCATTCCTCCTCCTAGTCACTTTGGTGAGAGATGGCTGAATGGTTGTAGCTGGATGTATCGACCTTGGTGCAGTGAAGGTGCATCCTGGAATGCTTGTGAGCAATCAAGAATCCTCACCCAAATGAAAGAAAAAAAGAAAGAGAGAAAGCAGAAAAAATGAGAGAGAGAGAGAGAAAGAGAGAGAGAGAGAGAGAGAGAGACAGGAAAAAGAAAGAAGAAAGAAGAATAAAAGAGAAGGCTCAGCCCAAATGCGCCCTAAGGTAAGGTTTGTGAAGTATACAAACAAATACAGACAAACAAAAAAGACTGATAAAAGTATATGACAAGAGAAGAAAAAAAATATATACATATATATGTAGAAGCAAAACAAAGAAACAAGCAGACAAACAAACAAACAAAATGAACCTCGTATAAAAGAACCCTAAGTGTAAGATTTATATACTACCAGGAGAAACATAAATATACAAAAATACTGGTAGGAGAAAAAGATGGGAGAGTGGTTGTAAATTCTCAGTGTGGGCGAGGAAGTTTATTTTGATTATTCCTGGATGTATCTTCATATCTTTTTTATAGGACATAACTTTCCTAAGATAACAGGGGATTAAAAATTGGTTTACCTATAGGGGTAGCATTGATTGGGGAAAGGGGATTACCTTGAAGTTTAACTCTATATGAATATTAGCAAATAAAAGTAAAGAAAAGAATGATCTAAACTAAAGTGAAAATTTTAAAAAAATTAAAAAAATAGAAAAGCAAAAGAGAAACATGGGTATATGTATCAAAAAGTTCAGGTTAAAAGATTATTATGGAATTTGATGTACTGGACATCTCACTGTGATGGTAAATAGGTTAAGAAAAATCTGCCCACTGGCGTCTTATGCCCCCATAGAGATCCTGACGTGTAGAATTCTGATCTCAGGCTGATTTCATGGGTGTTCGGAGTTCCTTGGTAGGTAATCATCTCCCTTTAGGGGACAGGTTGAACCAGCACCTCCTCCTATTTCCCCGCCATCTTGCCCCCCCCCCACCATTGCTGCTTTTTCACCTATGATCTATGATCCAAGCTATTCTATTAATCCTTATTTTGCTACGATTTTTGGATTTCATGCTTTTTTTTTTTGTTTATAAAATTTTGCTCTATGGGGGCGCCTGGGTGGCTCAGTTTGTTAGGCGGCTGCCTTCGGCTCAGGTCATGATCCCAGCGTCCTAGGATCGAGTCCCACATCGGGCTCCTTGCTCAGTAGGGAGCCTGCTTCTCCCTCTGCCTGCCACTCTGTCTGCCTGTGCTCGCTCTCTCTCTCTCTCTGACAAATAAAATCTTAAAAATTTTTTTTTTGCTCTATGGAGGGTTTACATATTTTGATATACTTTTATCTTGTTTGGAAATGCTGTCTTAACCTACTTTTGGGTTAAGACCAATCAATTCTTCTGAGTATCTGATTAAGTCCACACCCGTCATCTTTCTGAACTGCGCTTTCACATTCTAGAATACTAATCACCTGGGGCTATGTATCAGACAAATAGGGATATTTCCTTTGGCTCAGAGGCCACCAAAATTCAAACTATTCCAATTAGTGACTTTGTAAGAAGACAGTGAAATCCAGCTACTCTCAATCCACTTGCCATATATAAACTGCCTCCTATGGCTCCTGCTTGCTATTACCCTGTCCTCAGGTTCAATCCCCTTCAGGGCCTTGCCTTGCAGCCCTCTCTCCTTTGGAGCTATAACAAAGAGCTCTGTGTTTCATCGATCTCAGTGACATTGTGGTAGGATCAAAATGATCATTAAATCTTATAAAGCACATGTTTTTATATCTTGTCCTTCAGTTGTATCTGACTTTACAATGATCTCTCCCCATCACATCCTTGTGACAGTAGAATATAGTAGGACTTCGAACTATACCTATGTGAATTCAAATTCTAGTTTTGACACTGATTAGCTCTATTACCGGGAACAAGGTCCTGTCTCTCTTGGACTCTGTTTCTTCATTTGTAAAGTAGGAGCATTAATAATAGTACCTGTTTCACAGTACTGTGGTAATAATTAAATGATATTTTAAATCAATATAAATAGGTATAGATATAGATAGATATAAATACATGGTTCTTTCCATACTATCTCACACATAATAAGCACTGAATAAATAGTAATTATGATTATTGATAGGTACATATTTTTGTATTTGTTTCTCTGATTTGACTATATTATATTTATATCTCTTATTCTCCCAGGGCTTCTTTGGTAGAGTAAAAGGATAAGTGTTTTATTTTCTAAAACATAATTGCCACAGCAGGATTTTTAAAAATTCATCTTTGTGTTTCCAATAATTTAGGATTCCACTTTTACCACATACTCCTTATGAGTTTGAGAGTTTGTTTTGTGTTATCTATTTTGCTCCATTGTTCTGCTCATTTTTACACTAGTATCATACTGTTTTAATTATTGATGTTTTAAATAAACTTTAATGACTGATGGATTTTTATATTACTCTTTTTTTCTTAATAAGTATTTATGTATTCTGACCTTTCAATTATTCAGAGTAATTTTTAAAATTACTCTGCCATGTTAAAAATTATCATTTATAATTTTACTGTAATTGTGTTAAATCCAAAAATGAATATGGGATAATCTGGAATCTTAATAATTAATATTCCCATCTAGGAACATGGTTCTCCACTTATGATGTATCCTTTTTCAAACATACTTAGGGGGACTTCTGGTTGGCTCAGTTGGTTAAGCAACTGCCTTTGGCTCAGGTCATGATCCCAGAGTCCCAGGATCGACTCCCACATTTGACTCCCAGCTCAATGGGGAGTCTGCTTCTACCTCTTACCTTCTCCCCTCTAATTCTCTCTCTTACTCTCTCTCAAATAAATAAATAAAATCTTAAAAAAAAAACATACTTAGGAACATGTATGAAGGGAAAGCTACTTTCTAGTACACTTCCTCTTGTAACCAACTGCATTATTTTGGATAAATTTTATAATCCTGATGTAATCCCTGCTCTGTAGAGCTTATGGCATTTATATTAAGGGTAAAAAAATAAAGTATGCATACAAGATAGCAAAGTAAGTAGTTCAGTATTCATAGAGAAGCAAAAAGATATTAATATTATTTAAAAAAAATAAACTTGAGAAAAAGCCCAATTTTGCATCAAAGATATTTTCCATCTCAAATAAAGGATCTCCACAGGAAAAGAACAAAAATTAAAACACAGAAATGCAGAGATCCAGGTATGTTAATATCAATTGATCTTCAAAAAAACCTTTTTACTAACCACTACTAATTTAATGCCAATATCTTCATATGGTGAATATGTTTTACCATGGAATCTATACACTGGACCTCAAAAAATCAACCTTATGTTTACATAGATTCTTAGAGTTTGAAGGGGACATGAGGTCATCTAATTCAAACTTCATTGTATTAACTGGAAATGACTTTCCTCTAATATTTCCAGCAATAGTGAATTCACTATTTCATAAGTAATTATTAGAATTCTCATGTTCTGAAGTGTCCTTATTGTACTAATATCTGTTTCCCTGTAGCTTTCACCTGTGCACATGTGTTATGGGAACAGGAAGGTGAAGCATCTAATTCCATCTGACAAGAAGTAAGGAAGGGAGTAGGAAGGGGCAACCAAGCAGTGAATTCTAGAAGATATATGGCTTGAACTGAATTTTGAAGAGAGAAAGGTTAAGGCATTCCAGGTCAAAGAGAATTTCTGAAAATATGACACATTTGGAAACTCTACTAAATTTTGTTCTGCTGGAGCAAAGCATATATATGAGGGAGTAGTAAAAGATGAGGATGAAGAAATAGGCAAGTGAATGGTACAGAGACCCTTCTGCGCTAAGGTTTAGTTTAGGTTTTGTTGACAATAGAATATCATTAAAAGTTTTGTGTTTTTGTTTTTGTTTTTTAACTCAGTGGTATTATTTTAGTTGTACTTGCTGGACCTACACAAAATCTATCTTGTATTTTTCTTTAACCTTCTCTAGTTTTTCAAGGCACTTGAAGGTAGTCTTTATGTCTTTCCAGTTCTTTATTTTTTAAGATTTTATTTATTCATTTGAGAGAGAGAGACAGAGAGAGCACAAGCAGAGGGGGAGGCAGAGGAAGAGGGAGAACATGGGGTTTGATCCCAGGACCTAGAGATCATGACCTGAGTTGAAGGCAGATGCTTAACCATCTGAACCACCCAGGTGCCCCGATATCTTTCTACTTATTTTAAGAATTTATCAGCTATATATTTTTGATGTTATTACCATTGTGGTCTTTTCTCCTATACTCATTCTAGTTTGTTGAAGTTCATCTTATATTGTAATACCCAGAATCAAGTCACTATTTCAGATATGGCTTAATGCTGTACAGTAGTTCAATATTATGTTATCTCATTAATTCTATACAAAACTTTTTTTAAGATTTAATTTAATTTAGTTTAGCTTATTTTGGAGTTGGAGTGGGGGAAACTCACCAGACAATAGAGTCTCTGTTATGCTGCATTAACAACTCCAAAATCTAAGTGACTCAATACAATAAAGGTTTATTAGAGTCATCCAGGGACTCAGGTTGGCAGAAACGTCACTGCAATACCTGCTTCCAGTCAACAACACTAAGTAAAAGTCAATTGTGCACTGGCTCTTAAAATTTCCAAAGCAAATTAATTGGTCTCACCTAAATTCAAAGGTAGTGGAGACAAGCGGTCCTACTATGAACATGGAAGGAGAGATCTAGGTTATTTGACTAGTCCTAATGACTATCACCAGCTTACAACTAGATCACAAGGATCTTATGACAATTTTTTTCTTGTTTTTGTATAAACGGATACCAAGCAAGGACTTCTTAATATTATAAAATCCTTTTCTTTTTATTAAAAGTGTTACCAAATTGGATTCAGTCTACTGTTTGTTTTGGCCTGAATGTTTATATCACCCCCGAATTCATATGTTGAAATCCTAACCCTCAAGTCATGCTATTCAGGGGTAAGGCCTTTGGGAGATGATAAGGTCACAAAGGCATAAGCCACATGACTCGGATCAGTGCCTTATTAAAAAGAGGCCACACAGTGTTTAATTGCCCCTTCTACCATGTGAAAACACAGCAAGAAGAGATGGTCATCTATAAACCAGGAAGATGGTCTGCACCAACCACAAAATCTGCCAGAGACTTGATCATGAACTACCAGCCTCCAGAAATTGAGAAATAAATTTCTGTTGTTTATAAGTCACTCTATTGTATTTTGTTATATCAGCCTGAAGAGACTAAGACATTGTTCATATTTTTAAAGGATGTTAATCCAGCACATATTTTACTAGTTAATGCTTACAGTTGTGGGTCATGTTCCAAACTAGCAAAGATATAATCTCTTCCTTAGGAACCTATGATACTGTACAAGACACTTTAGGTTAACACTGATCAATTACTTTATTACTGCCATTATGGTAAGGCTATTTAACGAACTCTCAATCTACTTAACTGTATAACTGAGTCCTATTTCAGGAAATGACTATAAGATTATCATCTGAGACTTTACCAAATGCTTTGCCCCAGTCAAGTTATAAAATAAAATATCTAAGCATAATCATGGTATAGCAACCTAGAAACCCCATTAAGAAGGGAGCAGATTTTACATGATTTTTTCTTATGTTCAAATTGATCGTGTCTTATGTTCGCTCCTGATTATGCTCACTCTTCCAAATTTCTTCTTAGTAATCTGTTTGAGGTTTTTTTTTGTTAAAAACTAAACCCAGCATTACTAGTACAGATTTTCTAAAAACTACCCTTCCCCCTCCGTTTTTGGAAATCAAGATATATGTTCCTATCTTCTCATTTTACATAAGTCCTCAATTTTTATATACATTAGCATTGATACAAATAGGCATATTTTTAGTAGAGCTTTTGAGGAACATGTAGACTCATTCCAATGCTACCAGAATTTTTTTGGGTTTTAAATAGAATTTCAGTGTTATTTTCTGATATTCTATATTTTTCAGTTGGAAGACCATTTTATTTGCCAGAAGATATTGAGGTAAAATATCTATTAAATAGTTGAAATTTATTTCATATGTTAAAATTTATCATCTCCCCCATGCAATGAACCTCTTACTTTTTTCTTACTGCTTTAAAAATTGCTTGAAAAACTCTTATAATTTATCCTAACATTTTTCACAGGTCTCAGTTAGTTTGGGTACTAGAATCTTCAACAATATCGGTAGAGATTTGTGACATTCTCTTATGTTCTTGTCATTTGAAACATTTTTTCATTTAAAAATTGAATCTCTTCCTTAATAAGTTAGTGCCAATACATATATACATGTTTACTTGCTTTCTCACTTGAATCATCTACTTGGAGTTCCTGATTACTTAGTATTTCCTTTTTACTTAGAGTGGAAGACATAACAAAAGAATAAATATCTATAAGTAGATATAATAAAGTCAAGATATGATCTCTGTTAATATTTGGAGAGATTTCCTTCCAGACCAAAATTATTCCAACTGTGCAGAAAACAAAACAAAACAAAAAACAACAACAAAAACAAAAAACAAACAAAGAAAACCACTACATTTAGTAAGAGGCTTAATCTCTGTATATCTCTATTTTACCACAGAAATGAGATTGATGGTCTATCCCTAACTTTCCACTTGATCCTTACTAAATACTTCCTAGAGATTTGGGGGTGATTCTATCACTATTATATCTGAGTTGTCAAAATAAGGAGATAATTTTCAAGAATGAAGGATGATAATTATAACAGATGGAAAGACAAATATTAGTAAAATTATTGTTGTTATAATTATAATAATAAAACCACATAAAGAGAGCTTACTACTTGCAAGGCACATTTCTATGCATGGTTGATTTATATTTAATTTTTTGATCTTCATAATAACCTTTAGATAGGTGCTTGGATTTTCAAAGCTGCAGATGGACAAGGCACAAGATCTTTTCTCTGTGCAAGGTGGAGTGAAGCAGTCAGAACTGAGAATACCACATAAAAGCCTATCCATGAATTACTATACTCAACTTTAAAAGTTATATGACTAGGAGGAGGGGCAAGATGGTGGAAAAAAAGGAGACCCTGTTTCAACTGGTCCCCTATAGTGAGGTAATTCTCTACCAGAACACTCTGAACACCCAGGAAATCAGCCTGAGATGTAGGATTATACACATCTGTATCTCTATGGGGGCAGAAGATGCCAGTGGAGATATATAAGCTTCAAGTGGTGACTTCCAAATGCTCAGAAGTGTTCCAGGGTGCACCTTGCCTGGACTGCAGTTGATATATTCAGTTACACATCCCCTCAACCACCTCTAACCAAAATGGTGAGAAGGAGGAACACCCAACACAGGAAAAATTCAGAGACTGTGCCCTCTCCATCAGAGCTATTGGATATTTATATAAAAAATTTGTCAGAAAGGGAATTCAGGATAACAATGATCCAGGCAATGGCTAGGTTAGAGAAATCCATTAGTGACAACATGGAATCTCTAAGGGCAGAAGTGAAAGCCACCTGGGAAGAAGTTAAAAATGCTATCCATGAGATCCAATCTAATCTAAATTCTCTAACAGCTAAGGTAACTGAGACAGAGATTGAATTAGTGATCTAGAGGACAAAATAATAGAGAAAAAGGATCAGGAGGAGGCATGGAAGAAACATATTAGAAACCATGAAAACTGAATTAAGGAAATAAATGACACTATGAAATGTTCCAATGTCAGAATTATTGGAACCCCTGAGGGGGAGGAGAAAGAAAGAAGACTAGAATATATAGTTGAATAAATTCTCGATGACAACTTTCCCAATCTGGGGAATGAAACCAGCGTTATGCCCTAGAGGCAGGAAGAGCACCCCCAAGATCAACAAGTCTAGAAAAACCTCCAGACCCTTGATTGTGAGACTGGTGAATCATAATTTGAGACAGGAGCTCTTGAGAGCAGCTAAGGGAAAGAGATTCCTTACATACAGAAAAGGTCCATCAGAATAACATCAGACCTGTCCACCGAAACCTGGCAAGCCAGAAAGGGCTGGAAAGACATATTCAGAGCACTAAATGAGAAGAACAGGCAGCTAAGAATACTTTAACCAGCAAGGCTGACATTCAAAATGTAAGGAGAGATAAAGAGCTTCCAAGACTAGCAAGGTTTAAAAAAGTATGTAATTTAAAAAAGTATGTAACCACCAAGCCAGCACTACAAGAAATATTAAGGAGGGTTCTGTAAAAGAAGAAAGAACCCAAGAGTGGCATAGAACAAAAATTTACAGAGACAACCTATAGAAACAAAGACTTCACAGGCAACATGATGTCAATAAAAAACTATTGCTCAGTAATTACTCTCAATGTGAACAGCCTAAACACTCCCATAAAATGAAACAGGGTTGCAGATTGGACTAAACGACAGGACCCATCCATATACTTTCTACAAGAGACACATTTGGAACCTAAAAATACATCCAGACTTAAAGTGAAGGGATGAGAAGCATCCTTCTTGCCAATGGGCCTCAAAATAAAGCTGGGGTAGTGGTTATCATATCAGATAAATTAGATTTTAAATATTTTATTTATTTGTCAGAGAGAGAGAGCGAGAGAGAACAAGCACAGGCAGACAGAGTGGCAGGCAGAGGCAAAGGGAGAAGCAGGCTCCCTGCCGAGCAAGGAGCCCAATGTGGGACTCGATCCCAGGACGCTGGGATCATGACCTGAGCCTAAGGCAGCTGCTTAACCAACTGAGCCACCCAGGCGTCCCCAGATAAATTAGATTTTAAACTAAAGTCTGCAGTCAGAGATAAAGAAGGACACTACATCATTCTTAAAGGGTCTACCCACCAGAAGATCTAACAATTATAAATATTTCTGCCCCCAATTTGGGAGCAGCCAACTACCTAAGACAACTGTTAATCAAGATAAGGGGTCATATTGATAGGAATAAATTAATAGTAGGAGATCATAATGCATCACTCTCAGTAATAAACAGATCATCCATGTAGGAAATAAAGAAACAAGAGCATTGAATGACACATAGGACCAGATGGACCTCATAGATATATACAGAACATTCCACCCTAAAACAACAGAATACTCATTCTTCTCAAGAGCACATGGAACTTTCTCCAGAATAGACCACATTCTGGCTCACAAATCAGGGCTCAACTGATACCAAAAGATTGAGATTATTCCCTGCATATTCTCAGACCACAGTTCTTTGAAACTGGAACTCAACCACAAGAAAAAAGATTGGAAGTAATTCAAAGACTTGGAAGCTAAAGACCACCCCGCTTAAGAATGTTTGGATCAACCAGAAAATCAAAGAAGAATTTAAACAATACATGGAAATCTAAGAGAATGAAGACATATTGGACAAAACCTATGGGATACAGCAAAGTCAATCCTAAGGGGGAAATACATAGCCATTCAAGCCTCACTCAAAAAAAAAAAAAAAAAAAAAAAAAAAAAAAAAAAAAAAAAAAAAAAAAAAAAAAAAAAAAAAAAAAAAAAAAAAAAAAAAAAAAAAAAAAAAAAAAAAAAAAAAAAAAAAAAAAAAAAAAAAAAAAAAAAAAAAAAAAAAAAAAAAAAAAAAAAAAAAAAGAAAAGAAAAGAAAGAAAGAAAGAAAGTAAAAGAAAAAGAAAAAGAAATCCAGAATACATCAGCTCTCTATACACCTTAGGAACTGGAGAATCAACAACAAATTAAGCCAACCCCAAACACAAGAAGATAAGAGCAGAGATCAATGAGATATAAACTAGAGATACAGCAGAACACATAAACAAAACTAAAAGTTGATTTTTCTCAAAAGAATCAATAATATTGATAAACCACTGTCCAAACTAATCCAAAAGAAAAGAGAGTACCCAAATTAATAAAATTATGAATGAAAAGGGAGAGATCATAACTAATACCAAGGAAATATAAACAATCATCTGAAATTATTATCAACAGTTATATGCTAATAAGTTAAGCAACCTAGACAGAATGGATGCATTCCTGGAAACTATAAACTTTCAAAACTGAATCAGGAAGAAATGGAAAACCTGAATCGACCAATATCTAGTAACAAGATTAAAGCAATGATCAAAAATCTCCCAAAAAACAAGAACCCAGGACATAACGGATTCCCTGAGAATAGTACCAAACATTAAAAGAAGAAATAATACCTATTCTCCTGAAGCTTTTTAAAAAAATATAAACAGAAGGGAAAATTCCAGGCTCTTTTTATGAAGACAGCATTACCCAGATCTCCAAACCAGGCAAAGATTCCACCAAAAAGGAGAATTTCAGACCAATATCACTGATGAATATGGATGCTAAGATTCTCAACAAGATCCTAGCTGATAGGATCCAACAGTACATTAAAAAGATTATCCACCATGACCAGGTGGGATTTATCCATGGGATGCAAGGGTGGTTAAACATTTGCAATTCAGGCAATGTGAGAGAACAAATCAATAAGAGAAAAGAACCACAAAGTCCTCTCAACTGATGCAGAAAAAGCACTTGACAGTATAGAACATCTGTTCCTGATTAAAGCCCTTCAAACTATAGGAATAGAGGGAACATTGCTCAACTTCATAAAATCTATGAAAAACCCACAGCTAATATCATTCTCAATGGGGAAAAGCTGAAAGCCTTCTCTTTGAGGTCAGGAACACAACAAGAATGTCCACTATCGCAACTGTTGTTCAGCATAGTACTAGAAGTCCTAGCAACTGCAATCAGACAAGAAGAAGAAATAAAAGGTATTCAAATTGGCAAAGAAGAAGTCAAACTCTCTCTCTTCGCAGATGACATGATACTTTATATGGAAAACCCCAAATACTTCACCCCCAAACTACTAGAATTAATACAGCAATTCAGTAATCTTGCAGGATACAAAAATCAATGTACAGAAATCAGTTGCTTTCTTATACACTAACAATGAAAATAAAAGAAAGGGAAATTAGAGAATTGATTCCATTTACTATGGCACAAAGAACCGTAAGAGACCTGCGAGTAAACCTAACCAAAGAGGTAAAGGATCTGTACTTGAATAACTACAGAACCCTCACGAAAGAAATTGAAGAAGACATAAAAAGATGGAAGAGCATTCCATGCTCATAGATCAGAAGAATAAACACTCTAAAAATGTTTATACTGCCTAGAGCCATCTATACGTTCAATGCCAACGTCATCAAAATTCCACTGACATTTTTCAAAGAGCTGGAACAATCAATCCTAAAACTTTTATGGAACCAGAAGAGACCCTGAATTGCTAAGGAAATGTTGAGAAAGAGACACAAAATTCGGGGCATCACGTTGCCTGATTTCAAGCTTTACTAAAAAGCTGTGATCACTAAGACAGCATGGTACTGGCATAAAAACAGACACATAGACCGGTGGAACAGAGTAGAGAGCCCAGTTATGGACCCTCAACTCTATAGTCCAATAATCTTCGACAAAGCGGGAAAAAATATCCAGTTGAAAAAAGACAGTCTCTTCAATAAATGGTACTGGGAAATTTGGACAGCTATGTAATAGAAGAATGAAGCTGGACCATTCTCTTACACCATACACAAAGATAAAGTTGAAATGGATAAAAGGCCTCAACATGAGTCAAGAATCTATCAAAATCAGATCAGAGGAGAACATAGGCAGTAACTTCTTCGACATCCGCCACAGCAACTTCTTTCAAGATATGTCTCCAAAGGCAAAGGAAACAAAAGCGAAAATGAACTTTTTGGACTTCATCAAGATCAAAAGCTTCTGCACAGCAAAGGAACCAGTCAACAAAACAAACAGGCAACCTACGGAATGGGAGAAGATACTCGCCAATGAATCTACAAAGGGATGGTATCCAAGATCTATAAACTCCTCAAACTCAGCTCATCCAAAACGGATAATCATGTAGAAAGATCAGCAAAACACATGAATAGACGCTTCTCCAAAGAAGACATACAAATGGCTAACAGACACATGAAAAAATGTTCATCATCATTAGCCACCAGGGAGATTCAAATCAAAATTACACTGAGATACCACCTTACACCAGTCAAAATGGCTAAAGTCAACAAGCCAGTAAACAAAAAGTGTTGGAGAGGATGTGGAGAAAGGCGAGTCCTCTTACACTGTTGTTGGGAATGCAAGTTGGTGCAGCCATTTTGGGAAACAGTGTGGAGATTCCTCAAAAATTAAAAATAGAGCTACCCTATGACCCTGAAATTGTATTACTGGGTATTTACCCCAAAGATACAGATATAGTGAAAAGAAGTGCCATCTCTACCCCAATCTTCATAGCAGCAATGGCCACAATTGCCAAACTGTGGAAAGAACCAAGATGCCCTTCAACAGACAAATGGATAAAGAAGATATGGGGCATATACACAATGGAGTATTATGCCTCCATCAGAAAGGATGAATACCCACCTTTTGTGTCAACAAGGACGGGACTGTAGGAGATTATGTTCCGTGAAATAAGTCAAGCAAAGAGAGTCAATTATCATATGCCTTCACTTACTTGTTGATCGCAAGGAATTACACAGAAGACATTGGGAAATAGAGAGGAGAGTGAGTTGGGGAAAATTGGAGGGGGAGATGAAGCATTTGAAACTGTGGACTCTGAGAAACAAACTGAGGGTTTTGGAGGGGAAACGGTTGGGTGGTTGGGTAAGCCTGTTTGTAGGTATTAAGGAGATTATGTATTGTATGGAGTACTGGGTGTGGTGCATCAACAATGAAATTTGGAACACCCACACACACACACAAAATTAAATTAAAAAGAAAGTTACATGACTAGAAATCTACAAGCTGCAAATGGAGATGACAAGAAACCTTATTAGTTTCAGCCTTCCTCTAGGATAAAAAAAATGTAGTTCACATTTTAAATTCTCAATCAGATGTTAGGTTCAAATTTGTACTACATATGTGGCCTGGCAGTTCCCAGAGAAATAAATATAATGTATTTCTGGGATAATAATGCTCTAAGGGAGAAACGGTTGGGAGAAATAGCTGTCAATATTATCTGGAAAGGTTCATCTTCAACACAGGCCTTGCATTATTTTCATAGACAAAATCAAGTTGAATATGAGCAAATAATTGAAAATTATAAAATGCACAAAAAAAGATGTCATCATGAGTAAGAGTCAGTATAAATACCAATCATTAAATTTAAAGCCTAAAGAACATGAGCTATTGAAAAGTTCACATAAAGATAAAAATGTTTAAAATGCTTAAAGATTTATGAAGATGGGTATCCGAACAAAACCAGAGCACAGTCAGAATACACAAGTTGCTAGTGAAACTTTAATGGCAGATTTTAAGAAGAGGAAAAATAAACTAACTGAAGGAATAAGTTACCAGAAAGAATGGTAGACAAAAATATTAGTCAATGTTGTTGCGCTAAACTACGAGTGAGTAAACTGACCCACAGACCAAATCTAGTCCACCATTTGGCTTTGTAAATACAGTTTTATTGGATCATAGCCATGCTCATTGTGATGATTAGTTTTATGTGTCAACTGGGTCATGGAATGCTGAGACATTTTATCAACTATAATTCTTCATATGTCTATTCTATAAGGGTCTTTCTGATGAGATTAATATTTAAATCAGTAGATTGAGTAAAGCAGATAACTCGTCCTAATATGGATGGCCCTCATCTAATCAGTTGAAGGTCTTTCTAGAACAAAAATCTGGTCCTCTGAAAAGTAAGATACTCTCCCTGCCTCACTGTCTTCATGCTGCGACATCAGTTTTCCCTACCTTCAGACTCAAACCGAAATATTGGTTCTTCCTGCGTCCCAAACCTGCCAGCCTTTGGACTAGAACTATGCCACTGGCTGTCCTATTTCTTATGCCTTTGAACTAATAATAGAACTACACCATTTGGTCTCCTGAGTCTCCATCTTGCCAACTATAGATAAAGGACTTGTTAACCTCCATAATCCACTTAGCTAATTCCTTATATTCTCTCTCTCTCTCTCTCTCTCTTTCTCTCCGAGTTCTACTGGTTCTATTTTTCTGGGTAACCCTAATTAATATATGCATTCTCTTATGCATTGTCTATAGCTTCTTTTGCATTACCAGAGCAGAGTTATTGAAAACGAATAATTGAAACAGAGTGTGTATGGCTCAAAAGCTGAAAAATATTTACTATGTGGCCCTTTACAGAAAAAAAAAGCTTTCTAATTTCTGATCTAAATTAACATAGTCTACAAAATGATGATGAAATAATTACAATGATAACAATAACAATAACATTAGAGGTAAGAAAATAAGGTAAAACTAATTTGTTGGCCAAAAATAATATCTAGAATGGAAGAATTTTTTTTAAATTAATACATTTTAAGGTCCTTGTGATGATTCACTGAAGTGAAGAGATATTGATTAAAAATTAGATTTTATAAAGGTAATCATGAAAATAAATGGAAAACATGACTTAAAAATGATAAAGAGGAAATACCTTGAATTTGTATGGAACCACAAAAGACCTCACGTAGTCAAAGCTATCTAGAAAAAATAAGTTATAGTAATCAAAACAGTATGGCACTGACACAAAAATAGACATATGGATCAATAGAAAAGAATAGAAAATCCAGAAATAAACCCTAATTATATGGTCAATTAATCTTTGACAAAGATGGAAAGAATATCCAATGGTAAAAAGACAGCCTCTTCAACAAATGGTGTTGGGAAAACTGTACAGCAACATGCAGAGGAACATATCTGGAACACTTTCTTACACCATACAAATACATAAATTCAAAATGGATTAAAGACCTAAATGTGAGATCTGAAACCATAAAAATCCTAGGAGAAAGCACATGCAATAATTTCTCTGATGTCAGCCATAGCAACATTTTTATAGATATGTTTACTGAGGCAAGAGAAATAAAAATAAAAATTAACTGTTGAGACTACATCAAAATAAGAGGCTTCTGCACAGCAAAGGAAACAACCCCCAAAATCTGAAATGCAGCCTACTGGATGGAAGAAGATATTTGCAAATGATATATCTGATAAAAGGTTAGTATCCAAAAGATATAAATAATTTATACAACTCAACACCCAAAAAACAAATAATTCAATTAAACATGGGCAAAAGGCATGAGCAAACATTTCTCTGAAGAAGACATACAGATGACCTACCAATAAACACATGAGAAAATGCTCAACATCACTCATCATGAGAGAAACACACATCAAAACTACAATGAGGTATCACCTCATACCTGTCTGAATGGATAATATCAATAACAAAAGAAACAGTAGGTGTTGATGAGGATGTGGAGAAAAGGAAAGCCTCGTGAACTGTTGGTGGGAATGCAAACTGGTGCATCCGCTGTGGAAGAGAGTATGGAGGTGTTTCAAAAAGTTTAAAATAGAAGTAACTTATGATCTCCATATTGCACTATTGGGTATTTACCCAAAGAATACAAGAACACTAATTCAAAGGGATATATGCACCCCAATGCTTATACCAACATTAGTTATAATAGCCAAGATATGGAAGCAGCTTAGGTGTCTATTAACTCATGAATGGATAATGAAGTTGTGATCCATCTATCTAGTTATATCTGTATCACCATACACATATATAAATGGAATGATATTCAGCCATAAAAAAGTGAAATCTTGCCAATTTGCAATGATATGGATGGAGCTAGAAAGGACATTGCTAAGTAAAATAAGTTAGTCAGTGAAAGACAAATAACATGATTTCATTCATATGTGGAATTTAAGAAACAAAACAAACAGCAAAGGGAAAAATGAGACAGAGAGAGAGAGAGAGAGAAATCATGAAACACACTCAATTATAGATAGCAAACTGGTATAGATATAGATACAGATATAGATAGATCTATATAGATATATATCATGTCTTCTTTATTCATTCATCAGTTTATGGATATTTGGGCTCTTTCTATAATCTGGCTATTGTTGATATTGTTGATAATGCTGCTATAAAGGCCTAAGTGCATATATCCCTTTGAAAAAATGAATTTTGTACTCTTTGTACCTAGTAGTGCAACAGCTGAAATGTAGGGTGATTCTATTTTTACCTTTTTTGCGGAACCGCCACGTTTTTCAGAGTAACTGCACCAGTTTGTATTCCCACCAACACTGTAAGAAGGTTGGTTGTCCTTTCTCCATATCCTTGACAACATCTGTTGTTTCCTGTGCTGTTAATTTTGACACTCTGACAGATGTGAGGTGATATCTTATAGTCTTGATTTGTAATTCCCTGGTAATAAGTGATATTGAATATCTTTTCATGTGTCCGTTAGCCATCTGGATGTCTTATTTGAAAAAAAAAGTGTCTATTGATGTCTTCTGCCCATTTCTTAAATGGATTGTTTTTGGATGTTGAGTATGGTAAGTTCTTTATACATTTTGGATATTAACCCTTTATCAGATATATCATTTGCAAATATCTCCCATTCCACAGGTTGCCTTTTGGTTTTGCTATTTCCTTCACTGAGTGGAAGCTTTTTATCTTGATGAAGTTTCAATAATTCATTTTTGCTTTTGTATCCCTTGCCTCAGGACAAATATCTAGTAAGTAGTTGCTACAGCCAGTGTCAAAGAGCTTACTGTCTCTGTTATCCTCTAGAATTTTGATTATTTCCTTTCTCACTCTTAGGTCTTTCATCTAATTTGAATTCATTTTTGTGTATGGTGTAAGAAGTTGATCCACTTTCATTCTTCTCCATGTTGTTGTCCAGTTTTCCCAACACTATTGAAGAGACTGTCTTTTTTCCATTTGCTATTATCTCCTGGTTTGTCAAAGATTAGTTGACTATATAGTGTGGTTCCATTTCTGGGTTTTATATTCTGTCCCATTGGCCTATGTGTCTGTTTTGCTCCGGTACAATATTGCCTTGATCACTATAACTTTGTCATATAACTTGAAGTCTAAAGCCTTCAGCTTTGCTTTTCTTATTCAAGGTGGGTTTGGTGTTTGGGGTCTTTTATGGTTCCACCCAAGTTTTAGAATTCTTTATTTCTAGTTCTGTGAAAAATGCTGGTGTTATTTTGATAGGGATTACATTAAATGTGTTGATTGCTTTGGATAATATAGACAGTTTAACAATATTTATTTTTACAATCCAGGAGCATGGATTTTTTTTTCTATCTCTTTGTATCATCTTCAATTTCTTTCATAAGTGTTCTATAGTTTTCAGCATACACATCTTTTACCTCTTTGTTTAGGTTTATTCCTAGCTATATTATGGTTTTCAGTACAATTGTAAATCATATCCATTCCCTGATTAATCTTTCTACTGAGTCATTTTTGGTGTATAGAAATGCAACAGATTTCTGTAGGTCAATTTTGCATACTGCAACTTTATTGCAACTTCATGTATCAGTTCTAGAAATTTTTTGGTGGAGTATTTCAGGTTTTCTACATAGAGAATTATGTCATCTGCAAATAGTGGAAGTTTTAGTTCTTCCTTGCTGATTTGGATGTCTTTTATTTCTTTTTGTTGTCATATTGCTGAGACCAGGACTTCTAGTACTATGTTAAATAATTATGGTGAGAGTGGACATCCCTGTCTTGTTCCTGACTGTAGAGGAAAAAGTTCTCAGTTTTTCCCCTTTGAGGATGATATTAGCTGTGAGTTTTTCAAATATGGCCTTTATGATATTGAGGTTATGTTTCCTCTGTCCCTACTTTATTGAGGTTTTTATGAAGAATGGATACTTTACTTTGTCAAATACATTTTCTGCATTTACTGAGAGGATCAAATGATTTATATTCTTTCTTTTATAATCTGGTGTAATAACTACCTTGATTGATTTATAAATATTGAACCACCCTTGCAACCTAGGAATAAATCCCATTTGATCATGGTGAATGATTCTTTTCATGTACTGTTGCATTCAGTTTGAGAGTACTGTGTTGAGAATTTTTGCATCCATATTCCTCAGGGATATTGGCCTCCAATTTTGTTTTTTAGTGAAGTCTTTGGTTTCAGAATCAGAGTAATGCTGGCCTCATAGAATGAGTCTGGAAATTTTCCTTCCATTTCTAATTGTTGGAACAGTTTGAGAAGAATAGGTATTAACTCTTCTTAAAATATGTGGTCAAATTTCCCTAAGAAGTCATCTGGGCCAGGAGTCTTGTTTATTGGATAAGTTTTGATTCAACTTTTTTTTATGTGGTTATCATTCTGTTCCAGTTTTCTATTTTTTCCTGTTTTAGTTTTGGTAGTTTTTTTTGTTTCTAGGAATGTATCCATTTCTTTCAGATTGTCCAATTTGTTTGCACATTGTTTTCCATAATCGTGTCTTATAATTGTTTGTCTGTGATGTTGATTATTATTGCTTATCTCTGTTGCTTGTCTTTATTTATTTTGGTTCTTTTATTTATTTTTTGTCTTTTGGTAAGTCTGGCTTTAGATTTATAAATTGTATTAATTTTTTTTTGGAGAAGCAGCTCCTTGTTTCATGAATCTGTTCCACTGTGGCTGTTTGTGTGTTTGTATGTCATTTATTTTTGCTCTAATCTTTATTATTTCCTTTCTCCGCCCAGCTTTAAGTTTCATTTGTTGTTCTTTTTTCTGACTCCTTTAAGTTTAAGGTTAGATAGTTTATTTGAGATGTTTGTTTATTTATTTATTTGTTTATTTATTTATTATATTCAGTTTGTCACCATATAGTACATCATTAATTTTGGTGAAGTGTTCAACCATTTGTTAGTTACATATAACACCCAGTGCTCTTCACAACACATGCCCTCCTTAATATCCTTAACAGAATAGGCATAATTTCTTCTATAAATGTTTGGTAGAATTCCTCTTGGAAGCCACCTGGCCCTGGACTCTTCTTTGAGGGGATGATTTTGACTACTACTTCAATTTCCTTGCTGGTTATTGGTTTATTCAGATTGTCTATTTCTTCCTGTTTCATTCTTGGTAGTTTATAGGTTTCCAGGAAGTCATGTGTTTATTCCAAATTACCTAGTTTGTTGGCATATAGCTGCTGGTAATAAGTTCTAATAATGTCTCTATTTCCTTGGTATTAGTTGTGGTCTCTCCCCTTTCATTCATGACATTATTGATTTGGGTCCTTTCTCTCTCTCTCTCTCTTTCATTTATTTATTTATTTATTTTTTTTGATAAGTCTGGCCAGAGTTTTATTGATCTTATTAATTCCTTCAAAGAACCAGTTTCTAATTTTGTTGATGTGTTCTACTGATTTTCTGGTTTCCATTTCATTGATTTCTGCTTTAATCTTTAGGATTCCTCTTTTCCTGCTGGTTTTGGGTCTTGTTTCCTTTTCTTTATTCAGGTCCTTTAGGTGTAAGATAAACCTCTGCAGTTGGAATTTTTCTAAATTTTTCGAAATTCTCTAAAATTTTGAAATTTTTGAAATTTTCTAAATTTGCATGGTTATGTACTTCCCTCTAAGGACCAAGGTCCCCTAGGTTTTGGACTGATGTGTTTTCATTTTCATTGGTTTCAATGAACTGTTTAAGTTCTTTAATTTTCTGGTTGACCCAATCATTCTTTAGCAAGATGCTCTTTAATCTCCATGTGTTTGACTTCCTTCCACATTTCTTCTTGTGTTTCAGTTCATGTTTCAAAGCATTGTAGTATGAAACCACGCAGGGAATAATCTTCATATTTTGTTATCAGTTAAGGTGCTATTTGTGACCCAGTATGTGATCTAGTCTGGAGAAAGCAGTGTGCACTCATGAAGAATGAGTATTCTGTTTTCTTTCTTTCTTTTTTTTCTTTTTTTAAGGATGGAATGTTCTGTATGTATCTACTAAGTCCATCTGGTCCAATGTATCCTTCAAAGATCTTATTTCTTTGTTGATCTTAAATGATCTGTCCATTGCTGTGAGTGGAGTAGTGAAGTCTTCTACTATTAATGTACTATTATCAATATGTTTCTTTGTTTTGGTTATTAATTGGTTTTATAATTAGCTGCTCCCAGGTTGGGACATAGATATTTACAATTGTTAGATATTCTTGCAGTATAGACCCTTTAAATATGATATAGTGTCACTATACATCTCTTACTACAGTCTTTGGTTTAAAATCTAATTTATGTGATATGAAGATTGTTACCCCAGCTTTCTTTTGAGGTCCATTCATGTGGTAAATTGTTCTCTATCCCCCCACTTGCAATCTGGAGGTGTCTTTAGTTTCAAAATGAGGGTCTTCTAGACAGTATATGGATGTGTTCTGTCTTTTATCCAATCTGAAGCCCTGTGTCATTTCATGGGTGCATTTAGGCCATTCATGGTGGAAGTAACTATTGAACAATATGAACTTGGTGCCAATATATTACCTTTAAAGTCCCTGTTTCTCCATGTCTTGGTCCCTGAGCCACCAGCAAGAGCACCGAAGGGCGTGGGAGTCCCTCCAACCAGCGGGAAAAACCTTTTCGCCATGCTATCAGAGCCTGAGACACCCCCCACACCCTCCCCTGAGGTGCACGGAAGCACCAGCTCAGCGCTCTTGGACCCGGAAAGTCTGAGTGCTCCCAGCGTTGGCCAGCGGGAAAATCTCAGTGTGAGATCGCTGCTTGGAACCACTCTGGCAGTCTGGAGCTGTCCAGACAGCCGCCGCTGTTGTGGTTTTGGGTACAAGCAGGAGTTCCTGTGTCCCTAGGGACTGCGGCTGGGAACATGCTCTGCCAGCGGCCAGGGGGAAGATTGTGTGCTCTGCAGCACCCAGAGGGGAACGGTCTAGGGCCTCTCTCTGGGAGGAAGGTCTGGGTGCAGTTTGCTTTCCTCTAAACCTCCAAAAACCATCAAGAGCTGCCAAGGGGAGAGAAGACAAACGAACAAACATAAAAACCTTCAGAGAACAAAAGCCTGAAAGGCCGGTTTCCTCAGAGCCCACCCCCTTGAGGGGGCGGGAGGACTTAACTCAGGAAACACTGCCTGAAAACCCACTCGACAGGCCCCTCCCCAAGAAAGGCAACTGGGGAAAAAAAAAACAAACAAGAGAACAATCACTACTACTTCATAGATACAACGTTTAATTTTAAAATTTTTCCCACTATTCTGGTTCATTTTTTACTTATTTTAATTTTTTTATTATTTATTATATAGATTTTCTTAGCCTATTTACCATCACAGTGAGATGTCCAGTACATCAAATTCCATAATAACCTTTTAACCTGAACTTTCTGATACATATATCCCGCTGTTTCTTTTGCTTTTCTATTTTTTTTTCATTTTTTAAAAATTTTACTTTAGTTTAGTTTAGTTCATTCTTTTCTTAATTTTTATTTGTTGATATTCATATAAAGTTAAACTTCAAGGTAATCCTCTTCCACCAATCATTGCTACCCCTATAGGTAAACCAATTTTTAAACCCCCATTATCTTAGGAAAGTTGTGTCCTTTAAAAAAGATATCAAGATACATCCAGGAAGAATCGAAATAACCTTCCTCGCCCACACTGAGAACTTATAACCACTCTCCCATCTTTTTCTTCTGCCACTAGTAGTATATAAATCTTGTCCTGGTAGTATATAAATCTTATACTTGGGGTTCTTTTTGACGAGTTTTTTTTTGTTTGTTTGTTTTACTTCTATATATATGTATAAATTTTTTCCTTCTTTTGCAATATACTTTTATCAGTCTTTTTGTTTGTCTGTTTTTGTTTGTGTACTTCACAAACCTTAACTTGGGCACATTTGGGCTGAGACTTCTCTTTTATCCTTCTTATTTTTCCTGTCTCTCTCTCTCTCTCTCTCTCTCTTTTTTTCTTCTTTCTCTCTTTTGTTTTTTCTTTAGTTTGGGTGGGGTCTCTTAATTGCTCAGAAGTGTTCCAGGGTGCACTTTGATTGCACCACGGTTGATATACCCAGCTACATCCGTTCAGCCATGTCTCACCAAAATATCTAGGAGGAGGAATGCCCAGCAGAAGAAAAATGCAGAGGATGGGCCCTCTGAAACAGAGGTAATGGCTACTGACATAGACATTATGTCAGAAATGGAATTCAGGCTAACAATTATCCAGGGAATAGCTAGGTTGGAGAAAGCCACGGATGACCAAATGGAATTGATTAGGGCAGAAATGAAAGCCACCAGGGATGATGTTCACAATGTTAGGGCAGAGCTGAAAGCCACCAGGCATGATGTTCACAAGGATCTCAATGAATTCCAATCTAATCTAAATTCTCTAAAAGCTAGGGTAACTGAGACAGAAGATAGAATTAGTGATCTGGAGGACAAACAGATAGAGAGACAGGATCAGGAGGAAGCCTGGAACAAACAGCTTAAAAGCCACGAAAACAGAACCAGGGAAATAAATGATGCCATGAAACGTTCCAACGTCAGAATTATTGGAAACTATGAAGGGGAGGAGAAAGAAAGAAGTCAAGAAGATATAGTGGAACACGTTCTTCATGAAGATTTTCTGAATCTCGTAAATGGAATCAGCGTTCATGTAGTTCATGTACTAGAGGCAGAACGGTCGCCCCCCCAAGATTTTAGATTCTTGAAACACCTTGAGACACCTGATAGTAAGAATGAGGAATTATAATTCTAGAGAAACTCTCTTGAAGGCAGCTAGGACAAAGAAGCTCCTTACATACAGAGGAAAGCCCATCAGAATAACCTCAGAGCTGTCCACAGCAACCTGGCAAGCCAGAGAAGGCTGGCAAGATATATTCAGGGCACTAAATGAGAAGAACAGGCAGCCAAGAATACTTTATCCAGCAAGACTGACATTTAAAATGGATGGAAAGATGAAGAGTTTCTAAGATCGGCAAGGCTTAAAAGAGTATGCAACCACCAAGCCGACAAAGCAAGAAATATTAAGGGGGGTTCTTTAAAAGAGGAAAAATCCTAAGAATATCATTGAACAGAAATATAGAGACAATCTACAGAAAGAAAGACTTCAAAGTTAAAACGAAGTCAATAAAAATATATCTATCAATAATCACTCTCAAAGTGAGTGGCCTAAACGGGCCCATAAAACGACCCAGGGTTACAGATTGGATAAAATGACAGGACCCATCCATATGCTGTCTACAGGAGACCCATAACGAACCTAAGGATACACCCAGATTGAAAATGAAGGGATGGAGAAGCATCTTTCCTGCCAATGGGCCTCAAAAGAAGGCCGAGGTACTGATTCTCATATCAGATGAATTAGATTTTAAACTAAAGACTGTAGTCAGAGATACAGAAGGACACTACATCATCCTTAAAGGGACTATAAACCAAGATGATCTAACAATTGTAAATATCTATGCCCCCAATATGGGAGCAGCCAATTACATAAAAAAGTATTAATCAAGATAAATAGTCATATTGATATGAATACATTGATACTAGGAGATCTTAACACGCCTCTCTCAGTAATAGACAGATCACCCATGTAGAAAGTCAATAAAGAAACAAAAGCATTGAATGACACATTGGACCAGATGGACCTCATAGATCTATACAGAACATTCCACCCTAAAACAACAGAATACTCATTCCTCTCAAGCGCACATGGAACCTTTTCCAGAATAGACCATATACTGGGTCACAAATCAGGACTCAACTGATACCAAAAGACTGAGATTATTTCCTGCATATTCTCAGATCACAGTGCTTTGAAACTGTAGCTCAACCACAAGGAAAAGTTTGGAAGGTACTCAAACACCTCAAACAAACAAAGACCACCTTGCTTAAGAATGCTTGGATCAACCAGGAGATCAAAGAAGAACTTAAACAATTCATGGAAACCAATGAGAATGAAGACACTTCTGTCCAAAACCTATGGGATACAGCAAAGGCGATCTTAAGGGGGAAATACATAGCCATCCAAGCCTCCCCCCAAAAAAATGAAAAATCCAGAATACACCAGCTGTCTCTACACCTTAAAGAACTGGAGAATCTACAACAAATTAAACCAACTCCATGCACAAGAAGGGAAATAATCAAGATTAGAGCAGAGATCAATGAGGTAGAAACCAGAGAGAGATACAGTAGAAAGTATCAATGAAACTAGAAGCTGGTTTTTTGAAAGAATCAATAAGATAGTTAAACCATTGGCCACACTAATCCAAAAGCAAAGAGAGAAAGCTCAAATTAATAAAATTATGAATGAAAGGGGAGAGATCACAACTAACACCACGTAAGTAAAAACAATCATCAGAAGTTATTATCAACAGTTATATGACTATAAGTTAAACAACATAGATGAAATGGCATAGATGCAATGGATGCATTCCTGGAAAACTATGAACTCCCAAAATTGAACCAGGAAAAAATTGACAACCTGAATAGACCGATATCTAGTAACGAGATTGAAGCAGTGATCAAAAACCTCCCAAAAAACAAGAGCCCAGGACCTGACGGATTCCCTGAGGAATTCTACCAAACTTTCAAAGAAGAAATAACACCTATTCTCCTGAAGCTGTTTCAAAAAATTGAAGCAGAAGTAAAACTTCCAGACTCTTTTTATGAAGCCAGCATTACCCTGATCCCCAAATCAGGCAAAGACCACACCAAAAAGGAGAATTTCAGACCAATATCACTGATGAATATGGATGCTAACATTCTCAACAAGATTCTAGCAAATAGGTTCCAACAGCACATTAAAAAATGATCCACCATGACCAGGTGGGTTTCATCCCTGGGTTACAAGAATGGTTCAACATTTGCAAATCCATCAATGTGATAGATCAAATCAATAAGAGAAGAGAGAAGAACCACATGGTCCTCTCAATTGATGAAGAAAAAGAATTGGACAAAATCCAGCATCCGTTCCTGATTAAAATGCTTCAAAGTATAGGGATAGAGGGAACATTCCTGAACTTCATAAAATCTATGTATGAAAGACCCACAGCAAACATCATCCTCAATGGGAAGAAGCTCACAGCCTTCCCGTTGAGATCAGGAACACGACAAGGATGCCCACTCTCACCACTCTTGTTCAACATAGTATTGGAAGTCCTACAACACCAATCAGACAACAAAGAGAAATACAAGGTATTCAAATTGGCAAGGAAGAAGTCAAACTCTCTCTCCACGCAGATGACATGATTCTTTATATGGAAAACCCAAAAGAATCCACCCCCAAACTACTGGAACTCATACAGCAATTCAGTAACATGGCAGGATACAAAGTCAATTTACAGAATCAGTGGTTTTCTTATAAACTAATATTGAAAATAAAGAAAGGGAAATTAGAGAATCGATTCCATTTACTCTAGAACCAAGAACCATAAGATACCTGGGAATACACCTAACCAAAGAGGTAAAGGATCTGTACTCAAGGAACTACAGAACACTCATGAAAGAAATTGAAGGAGACACAGAAAGATGGAAGACCATTCCATGCTCTTGGATCAGAATAATAAACATTTTTAAAATGTCTATACTGCCTAGAGCAATCTATACTTTTAATGCCATTCCGATCAAAATTCCACTGGTATTTTTAAAAGAGCTGGAGCAAATAATTCTAAAATTTGTATGGAGTTAGAAGGGACCCCTAATTGCTAAGGAAATGTTGAAAAACAAAAATAAACCTGGCAGCATCATGTTACCTGATTTCAAGCTTTACTACAAAGCTGTGATCATCAAGGCAGCATGGTACTGGCATAAAAACAGACACATAGACCAGTGGAACAGAGTAGGGAGCCCAGATATGGACCCTCAACTCTATGGCCAAATAATCTTCGACAAAGCAGGAAAAATATACAGTGGAAGAAAGACAGTCTCTTCAATAAATGGTGCTGGGAAAATTGGACAGCTATATGTAGAAGAATGAAACTCAACCATTTTCTTACACCTTACAGAAAGATAAACTCGAAATTGATAAAGGACCTCAACGTGAGACAGGAATCCATCAGAATCCTAGAGGAGAACATAGGCAGTAACTTCTTTGATATCACCCACAGCAACTTCTTTTAAGATATGTCTCCAAAGGCAAAGGAAACAAGATTAAAAATGAACTTTTGGGACTTCCTCAAGATCAAAAGCTTCTGCACAGCAAAGGAAACAGTCAACAAAACAAAGAGGCAATCCACGGAATGGGAGAAGATATTTACAAATGACAGTACAGACAAAAGGTTGATATCCAGGATCTATAAAGATCTTCTCAAACTGAACACACACAAAACAGATAAACATATCAAAAAGTGGGCAGAAGATATGAACATACACTTCTCCAACGAAGACATACAAATGGCTATCAGTCACATGAAAAAATGTTCATCATCACTAGCCATCAGGGAGATTCAAATTAAAACCACATTGAGATACCACTTCACACCAGTTAGAATGGCCAAAATTAACAAGACAGAAACAGCGTGTGTTGGAGAGGATGTGGAGAAAGGGGAACCCTCTTACACTGTTGGTGGGAAAGCAAGTTGGTGCAGCCACTTTGGAGAACAGTGTGGAGATTCCTCAAGAAATTAAAAATAGAGCTTCCCTGTGACCCTGCAATTGCAATACTGGGTATTTACCCCAATGATACAGATGTGGTGAAAAGAAGGGCCATCTGTACCCCCAATGCATATAGCAGCAGTGGCCATGGTCACCAAACTGTGGAGAGATTCAAGATGCCCTTCAAGGGAGGAATGGCTAAGGAAGATGTGATCCATATACACTTTGGAGTATTATGCCTCCATCAGAAAGGATGACTACCCAACTTTTGTAGCAACATGGATGGGACTGAAAGAGATTATGCTGAGTGAAATAAGTCAATAAAAGGGAGTCAAATATCATATGGTTTCACATTTTTGTGAGCATAACAAATAACATGGAGGACATGGGGAGATGGAGAGGAGAGGTAGTTGAGGGAAATTGGGGGGGAGATGAGCCATGAGAGACTATGGACTCTGAAAAACAACCTGAGGGGTTTTGAAGGGGTGGGGATGTGGGAGGTTGGGGGAACCATGTGGAGGGTATTATGGATGGCACGCATTGCATGGAGTGATGGGTGTGGTGCAAAAACTATGAATTCTGTTAAAAACAAAAAGGAAAGCCCCCCCCCCAATAAATAAAGTCCCTGTTTGTATAGATTGCCTCTGTTAATTTCTGGTCTATATTACCCTTGGGGTCTTTTTTCTTTTTTCAAATAGCCCTTAATATTTCTTGCAGGGCTGGCTTTGTGGACACAGATTCTTTCAGTTTATGCCTGTCCTGAAAGCTCTTCATCTCTCCATCCATTCTGAGTGACAGTCTTGCTGGGTAAAGTATTCTTGGCTGTATGTTCTTCTCATTTAGTACCCTGTCTATGTCTTGCCAGCCCTTTCTGGCCAGCCTGGTCTCTGTCAACAGGTCTGACATTACTCTGATGTTTCTCCCTCTGTACATAAAACTCTTGCCCCTAGCTGCTCTCAGGATAGCCTCTTTGGCTATAAGATTTGAAAACTTCACTATTATATGCCCGGTGTTGGGTCTATTTGTATTGATCTTGGAAGTGGTCCTCTCTGCCTCTTGGACAGGAATATTTGTTTCCTTCACCCAATTAGGGAAGTTCTCATATAGGATTTTCAAAATATACCTTCTAGTCCTCTCTCTCTCTCTCCATTCTCTTGGGGAGCCCAATAATTCTGACACTTGAATCTTTCATGGGGTTGTTGATCTCTCTATTTCCATGTGCTGCTAGCTGCCTATCCCTATCCTACTTAACTTCCTTCCTTTATTTCACCTTTTTTTCTAGATCACTAATTCAATCTTCTCTCTCATTTAGCCTGGATGTTAGAGTATCCAGTTTAGACTGCATCTTGTTCATAACATTTTTAAGTTTGGCCTGATTAGATCTCATTTCTACCCTTAGAGATTCTATATTGTCAGTAATGCTTTTCTCAAGCCTACCATTGACTTTATAATTCCTACCCTGAAGTCTATCTCTGATATCTTGCTTATATCCATATCCATTAGATCTGTGGTAGAAGCCATTTTCTCTGTTTTTTTTTTTTTTATTTGTTTGTTTGTTTTTGGTAGGGGGAGTTCCTTCTAGTCATTTTGTGGAGGGATAGTTGAAGGAAGGAACAGAGTCCAAAATATCAACCATGACCCAAACAAGATACACCCTAGGAAAATCCAGACAGTCAGAAGCCACAACAACAACAACAACAAAAAACAAAGCCAAAGGGGAACACTAAGTAAAATTTATAAGATTATTTTTTTTAAATTAAAAATTTAAAAAAGGTGATTGAGGGGAAGGGAGGGAATAATCTCTCAGTGTGACAAAGTAGGGTGTTTCAATTTTTCCTGAGTGTATTTTGTTCTGTTTGTTAGATGACACTAATTCCCAAAATTACAGTTAAAGTAAAACATATGTATATGAAGGTAATATTGAATAGGGAAAAAAATTCAATGAAACATATATGTATAAAAAAGTATAGGTGTGAAAAAGTGCATTTTAATAAGCTACTATGAAATATGTTTATATTTTAGACATCTAGTTGAGAAAAAGGTAAAAAGGAAAAAAAATCAAAGAAGGATAAGAGAAGGAATAAAAAAAATGCGAGCAGTATCTGAAAAATAAACAAACTGTGATGGAATGCCTGGCGCTCAATATACTGTTTTGCCCTGGTGTTGGGATTTTACAGTCTTCTGGGAACCATACGTTGTCATCCTCTTGTTCTTCTGCTGTGCTGTTTCTAAGGCATCTCTCCTTGGGCAGAGTTGCCTTTTTCCCCTGTTGGGGGCATGGAATCTGTGGAAACCTATATTTTGTTTATTCTCTGCTGTCTTTCTGTGCCTCTTCTGATGGTTAGAGCAGAAATGATCACACCTAAACCTCTGGCCCAGAGCAGAGAAATCTCAGTCTGCTCTCTTTAATAAACCCTTCAGGGCAAGCAGTCTCTGTTTCTGTATGCAACACTGAAAATCTCAGCCTACAGTGACTCTCTCAGAGGTCATCCCAGGGACCTGGGTGTGTCCCTGCCCTTTGTGCTTCTAAAACCAGGAATGGCCATGGGCTCCCATACACAACCTCAGCTCCTGGATCCTGTCTGTGTGCTGCTCTAAAACCCTTTTCTGGCCACTTTGGCTCTGGGGGTTTTTGCTCCATAGCCAACTCAGGGTGCTTTTGCCTTTGGGGGTTATATCACTTTCCAGAAGCCAGCTTATTGAGGTTCCCTCCCACTTATGTTTATCTTCTGAGAGGTCCCCACAGATTCATAACTCCACCCTTCCTACCTTGCAACAGGCAGTGCTTTTCTGTAGAGCTCTAGATATATAGATATATATTTGTAGAGATCTAGATATATACTCTTACATCTCAGGCTGATTTTGTGGGTATTCAGATTGGCTTGGTAGGTATCCAGCTAAATTTAGGGGACGAGTTAAAACAGGGTCCCCTACTCCTCCGCCATCTTGCCTTTTCCCCACTTAGTTGAGATTTTTCTTACTTCTTGCAATAGGTCTGTATTGCTATATACTTCCCTCTTATGACCACTTCTGCTGCATCCTAAAGGTTTTGGACCATGACATTTTCATTATCATTTGTTTCCATGTATTTTTTTTAAAATTTCTTCTTAAATTTTCTGGTTGAGCCATCCATTCATTAGTAGGAAGTTCTTTAACCTCCATGTATTTGTGGCCTTTCCAAATTCCTTCTTTTGGTTGACTTCATGTTTCATAGCATTGTCTGTGTCCAGGTTGCTCAGAAAATATGCATGGCATGATCTCAGTCTTTTTGTGCTTGTTGAGGCCTGATTTGTGATCTAGTATGTGATCTGTTCTGGTAAATGTCCTATGTTCACTTGATAAGTATGTGTACTCTATCACTTTATGATAAAATATTCTGAATATATTTGTTAAGTCCATCTAGTGCAGCGTGTCACTCAAGGGCATTGTTGCCTTGTTGATTTTATTCTGAGAGCAACTGTCCATTGATGTAAGTGGGGCACTAAAGTCTTCTACCATTTTTGTATCATTATCAAGAAATTCCTTTATGGGGGCACCTGAGTGGCTCACTAGGTTAAAGCCTCTGCCTTTGGCTCAGGTCGTGATCCCAGGGCCCTGGGATCGAGCCCCACAACGGGCTCTCTGCTAGCGGGGAGGCTGCTTCCCTTCCTCTCTCTCTGCCTGCTTGTGATCTCTCCCTCTCTCTGTCAAATAAATAAATATAATCTTAAAAAAAAAGTTCCTTTATGTTTTTTACTGTTTTATATATTTATATATATATATATATATATAAATATATTTATATATATATATACATTTTGGGGGCACAGATATTTACAATTGTTAGATAACAATTGTTAGATAATCTGTTAGGTAGACTCTTTTATTATGATTTAGTGCCCTTCTTCATCTCTTGTGGCAATCTTCGATTTATAATCTAGTTTGTCTGATGCAAGTGTTGCTACTCTGGCTTTATTTTCACGTCCATTAGCCTGGTAAATGTTACTCCATCCCTTCCTTTTCAATCTGCAGATGTCTTTAGGTCCAAAATGAGTCTCTTTTAGGCAGTATACTGATGAGTCATTTTTTTCTTTTTTTATCCATTCTGACACCCTATGCCTTTTGATTAGACAATTTATTCTATTTATATTTAGAGTAATTATTGATAGATATAAATTTAGTGACATTTTATTATTTTTTGTCATTGTTTCTGGAGATTTTCTCTGTTCCTTTCAAACATTTGTTACTTTTGATTACCCAAAGGATCCCTTTTAATATTTCTTGCATGTTGGGTTTAATAATCACAAAGTCCTTTAATTTTTGTTTGTCTGAGAAAATCTTTATCTATCCTATTCTAAACGATTGCCTTGTTAGGTAGAATAATTTTGGCTGCAGATTTTTCCCTTTCAGCACTTTGAATATATCATGCCACTGTCTTCTGACCTGTTACGTTTCTGTGGGGAATTCTGCTACTAACCTTATTTGTCTTCCCTTTGTAATTTACAGACTCTTTTTGTCTTGTTGCTTTTAGGATTTTTTTTCTTTATCTTTATATTTTGTAAACTTAACTATGATATATCTTTTTTTTTCCAAAGATTTTATTTATTTATTTAACAGACAGAGATCACAAGTAGGCAGAGAGGCAGGCAGAGAGGGAGAGGGGAAGCAGGCTCCCTGCTGAGCAGAGAGCCAGATGTGGGGCTCAATCCCAGGACCCTGGAATCATGACCTGAGCCGAAGACAGAGGCTTTAATCCACTGAGCCACCCAGGTGCCCCTAACTATGATATATCTTGATATTGTCCTGCTTTTGTTGATTTTGGTGGTATTTCTCTTCCTCCTGCATTTGGAAGTTTGTTTCCTTCCTCATGTTATGGAAGTTTTAGCTATAACTTCCTCAAATAAAGTGTCTGTCTCCTATTCTCTCTCTTCTTCTCCTAGGACTCCCATGATACAAATATCATTGTTTCATGGAGTCACTGAGTTCCCCATGTCCACTTTCATGATCCAAGATTTTTCTTTCCATTTTTTGATACATTTCATTGTTTTCCATGTTCCATTTTCTATATTACTCATTCATTCCTCAACGTCTCCCATCCTTGTGGTCTTTATATTCACTCAGTTTTGAATCTCATATATTGTGTTTTTCACTTCAGACTTTTCATTTTTAGCCTTTTTATCTCTACGATAAGAATTTCCATAGTATTTTCTGTGCTCTCAAGTCCAGCTACTATGCTTATGATTGTTGCTTTAAATCCTGGATCAGATATATTACTTATATCTGTTTTGATTAGATCCCTGCCCTGCCCATGACCTTTTCTTGTTCTTTCTTTTGAGAATAATTCTTCTATCCTGGCACTTTCTCTAGATCTCTCTTCTGTGTATTAGGAAAACCACTTACGTTTCCTGCTCCTGAAAGTAATGGCTTCATGAATAAAAGTTATGTAATGTCCAGTGCCTAATACTTCAGGGAATGTCTATCATGTACATTCTGTTCACTCTGCTGCTGTTTTGTGGCTGCTCTATCCCTCAGGTCAGTCTTCTGAAGTATTTATCCTTCCCTGCAGTGGACGTTGTTTGGACCTTGGTCAGAGTGTGGTGAGTTTTAACTAGGCATGCTCTGATCTGCTTGTGAAAAGATCCTAATGCCACTTCCACTAGAGCTGAAGCTTCACAGAACTCCATGGCCAGTAGATGCCCACATGGGGACTTGTGCTGGTCTTCTGGGCAGGGTCCCATTGCTCTGATTATCAGGGACACTTGTCTAAGAAAAACGGTATTAGGAGAAAGCAAGGAAATGTGGTTCAGTGTAAGCAGATTAGTCAGCCAGTGTTGGTGTTGTACTATTTACTGAGGTAGTTTATACTGAAGGATAGAGGAAGGAAATGTCTCCAGTTAGCTCCTTTGTCCCTGGAGGAGGTGTTCCTATTTTCTGCTGTCAGGGAAGCTCTCCCAGAAGAGCAAACAAGTCCCCCCTGTACATTCTAGATATTTTAGATTGCTGTTCTCACACTGTCTGTGTCCAGGTTGCTTGCCTACCTGGAGCAGCACAGTGTACTTTGAGCTCTATCTTAGCCAGGTCACCTGAATTTCAGGACTCCAAACTTTAGGGAGCTGGTGTTCTAGGGATGAGTAAGTCCTCCAGGTAAGGGTCTCATCACACTGGGATTGAGACAGGTTGGACAAAGAAAGATAGTTGTACCAGAGCACAGGAGCATGGGATTTGGAGCAAAACATACCAAAAAGCCGGTGTCTAGGTTGGCCCCCCTCAGCAGGTATCTCTGCACCTATACTGAAGGACAGGAAAGGGAAATAGCACCTACTGGCTCCTTTGTCCCCAGAGAGGGAATAATGCCTCTCTCAGATGTGCTCCAAGAAGGGGGAACCATCTTTCTCAGTACATCTCAGACAATCCTCACATTTCACAGTCTGTCCCTGGTTATCCCCCTGCTTTTTCTAAAGGAGCACTGCCGCCCCTTCAGGGGCCTGGACCTCAAAAACTCCAGTCTTTGAGCAATGCTGGTTGTAAAAACTCACCAAAATCAGCTCCTCTCATTCTCCCAGTCAGTGATTCTGGGGAAGTGTTTTCCTCATTTAAACCCTGTGTGCTGCTCCCTCCCTCCGTCTCTCTCTCTTTCTCTCTCCATGACCAGGACTCTACCACCTTCAGAGCACACATTATCCATTTTTCCTCCAAACGTGTCTCCACACCTTTTACTTTTCATGAGATGGCCTCTTCTCTCCCTTTAGTTGTGCAGTTTGTTCTGTCACTTCTCTGATTGATTTCTTGAGTATTCAGAATGATTTGATATTTATCTAGCTGTGTTCGTGGGACCAGGTAAGCCAAAGGTCCTCTTACTACTCCATTGTCTTAGCTCTGGCTTATCCCATAAATAAAAGATTGATTTAACATTTGAAAATTTGTTTACCTATCATATTCCATATTAATGTAATAATGGAGAAAAATTACATCTTTACATAATTTCATGCAGAAAAATAATTGGACTTAATTTGCCACAGTTAAGAAAATGAAAAATGAAAAATGCTGCTTTATTGTTATAAGTATGTATTAAAAACTATGAAAAAGATGATATTTAATGGTATATTATTCAAAGCTTTTAATGTTCTAAGAAAAAGTAAGAGATAAGGATGTCTGCTATTACCATTTCCCATCAACACTACAGTGAAGACTTCAGCCAAGTCAGTAAGATGATCAATAACAAGAAAAAAGAGGAAACAAATGTTTGCTATTTGCAGCCAGGAAGATTACACACAGAGAAAATCCAAGAGGATTTATAAATAAATTATTAAAATTAATACAAGTGTTCATAAAGTTCTGTGAATATGTAAGATCAATATTCCAATATTAAGTACATTATTAATTACTAGCAGCAAATACTTAAAAGGTTTAATATTAAAAAAAGAATGTCATTTAAAATATAAGGTAAATATATAAGGTGCTTAGAAATAAATTTAAAAAGATCGTCTTTGAAAAAGATCATTTTAAAGCTCCATTGAAAGTAAAGATATCAGTTCACGAGGGGGGGACAAGATGGCGGGGAACTAGGAGGAGGCGCTGGTTCAATCTGTCCCCTAAAGTGAGCTGATTACCTACCAAGGAACTCATGAAATCAGCCTGAGATCAGAATTCTACAAGTCAGGATCTCTACGGGGGCAGAAGACGTCAGTGGGCAGGTAAAGCAGAGTGGGAACGCCGGACTGGTATCGGAAGATAAACAAAAGGGAGAGGGAGCCACCAAAGGAGACCCATTGGAAAGTAATACCCCAATACGAGAGTGCCCTACGACAGGGGACCAGCATTAACTTGAAGTCTGATAGAAAGCACTCAAAAAGAGCAAAGGATTGCAGGGGGAAATTGTGGGAATTGGAACAGTTAGGGACAGGGGCTTATGTTCCCCATGGAGGACAGACACCCCTGGCGCTGAGCCAGAGAGAGTGGAGTGGAGAAACCAGGTCTTGGTCCCTGAGCCTCGAGGAGACATCCTAAGGGCGCTTAGCGGATGGCAGGGGCTGGGACCCTTGCGGGGCAGAAACAGCCTTTTTACAGTCCCAGGCGTGCGCCTCGCTGCGCTAGCAGAGCCTGAGACGCGCTCCACCCCCTCCCCTGAGAGAGGCGTGTGGTGGCGCCAGTCGGGCGCTCTCAGACCTGGAAAGTCTGAGCACTCCCAGCCCAGGCCAGCAGGAAAATCTCAGGGTGCGTTCACTGCTTGGAACCTCTCTGGCAGTTTGGAGCTGCCCAGACAGCTGCTGCTGTTGTGGTTTTGAGTACAAGCAGGACACACAGGTGTCCCCAGAGATCGCGGCTGGGAACCTGCTCTGCAGCACCCAGAGGGGAATGGACTGGGGCTTCTCTCTGGGAGGGAGGTCTGGGTGCCCTTTGCTTTCCTCTAAACCTCCAAGAACTATTGGGAGCTGCCAAGGGGAGAGAAAACAAATGAACAGACATAAAAACCTCCAGAGAAAAAAAGCCTGAAGGCCTGGTTTCATCAGAGCCCACACCCTGGAGGGAGGCGGGAGGACTTAACTCAGGAAACACTGCCTAAAAACCCACGCGGCAGGCCCTTCCCCCAGAAAGCCAACCAGCCTAGAAGACAACAATCACTACTACTTCATAGATAAAACATTTAATTTTTAATTCGTTCCCACTATTCTGGTTCTTTTTTTTTTTAATTTCATTTCTTTTCAGCGTAACAGAATTCATAGTTTTACAACACACCCAGTGCTCCATGCAATGCGTGCCCTCCATAATACCCACCATCTGGCTCCCCCCAACCTCCAACCCCCCGCCCCTTCAAAACCCTCAGGTGGTTTTTCAGAGTCCATAGTCTCTCATGGCTCATCTCCCCCCCAATTTCCCTCAACTCTCTTCTCCTCTCCATCTCCCCATGTCTTCCATGTTATTTGTTATGCTCCACAAATAAGTGAAACCATATGATAATTGACTCTCTCTGCTTGACTTATTTCACTCAGCATAACCTCTTCCAGTCCTGTCCACGTTGCTACAAAAGTTGGGTATTCATCCTTTCTGATGGAGGCATAATACTCCAGAATGTATATGGACTATATCTTCCTTAATTTTTAAAATCTTTTTAATTTTTTATATAGATTTTTTAGCCTATTTACCATCACAATGAGATGTCCAATACATCAAATTCGATAATAAACTTTTAAACTGAACTTTTTGATACATATATCCATGTCTTTCTTTTGCTTTTCTATTTTTTAATTTCACTTTAGTTTACTTTAGATCATTCTTTTCTTTACTTTTATTTGCTAATATTCACATAGAGTTAAACTTCAAGGTAATCCCCTTTCCCAAATCAATGCTACCCCTATAGGTAAACCAATTTTTAATCCCCTGTTAGCTTAGGAAAGTTGAATCCTTTAAAAAAGATATCAAGATACATCCAGGAAGAAGCAAAATAAACTTCCTCGCCCACACTGAGAATTTACAACCACTCACCCATCTTTTTCTCCTACCAGTATTTTTCTATATTTGTGTTTGTCCTGGTAGTCTATAAATCTTATACTTAGGGTTCTTTTTGACGAGGTTCTTTTTTTTGTTTGTCTGTTAGTTTCTTTGTTTTGCTTCTACATATATATGTACATATATTTTTTCTTCTCTTGTCATATGCTTTTATCAGTCTTTTTTGTTTGTCTGTATTTGTTTGTGCACTTCACAAACCTTACCTTGGGGCCCATTTGGGCTGAGCCTACTCTTTTATCCTTCTTTCTATTTCCTGTCTCTCTCGCTCTTTCTGTCGCTCTATCTCTCTTTCTGCTTTCTGTCTTTCTTTTGTTCTTTCATTTGGGTGGGTACTCTTGATTGCTCAGAAGAATTCCAGGGTGCACATTCACTGCACCAAGGTCGATACATCCAGCTACAACCATTCAGCCAACTCTCACCAAAATGACTAGGAGGAGGAAGGCCCAGCAGAAGAAAAATTCAGAGGATGGGCCATCTGAAACAGAGCTAATGGCTACCGACATAGACATTATGTCGCAAAGGGAACTCAGGCTAAAAATTATCCAGGCAATAGCTAGGTTGGAGAAAGCCATGGACGACCAAATGGAATTGATTAGGGCAGAACTGAAAGCCACCAGGGATGATGTTCACAAGGCTCTCAATGAATTCCAATCTAATCTAAATTCTCTAAAAGCTAGGGTAACTGAGAGAGAAGATAGAATTAGTGATCTGGAGGACAAACAAATATAGAGAAAGGATCAGGAGGAAGCTTGGAACAAACAGCTTAGAAGCCACGAAAACAGAATCAGGGAAATAAATGGTGCCATGAAACATTCCAAAGTCAGAATTATTGGAATACCTGAAGGGGAGAAGAAAGAAAGAAGTCTAGAAGATATTGTCGAACACGTTCTTCATGAAAATTTTCCAAATATCGAAAATGGAAACAGGGTTCATGTATTAAAGCAGAACGGTACCCCCCCACCCAAGATTTTAGATACTCGAAACACCTCGAGACACCTGATAATAAGAATGAGGAATTATAATTCTAGAGAAACTCTCTTGAAAGCAGCTAGGAAAAAGAAGCTCATTACATACAGAGGAAAGCCCATTAGAATAACGTCAGACCTCTCCACAGAAACCTGGCAAGCCAGAAAGTGTTCGCAAGATATATTCAGGGCACTAAATGAGAAGAACATGCAGCCAAGATTACTTTATCCAGCACGATTGACATTCAAAATGGATGGAGATATAAAGAGCGTATCATGCTTAGTGAAATAAGTCAATCAGAGAAAGACAACTATCATATGATATCCCTGATATGAGGAAGTGGAGATGCAACATGGGGGACTAGGGGGGTAGAAAAAGAAGAAAAGAAACAAGATGGGATTGGGAGGGAGACAAACCATAAGTGACTATTAATCTCACAAAACAAACCGAGGGTTACTGGGGGGAGGGGGTCGGGAAAGGTGGGTGGGGTAATGGACATTGGGGTGGGTATCTGCTATGGTTAGTGCTGTGTAGTGTGTAAACCTGGCGATTCACAGACATGTACCCCTGGGGATAAAAATATGTGTATAAAAAATAAAAATTAAAAATAAAAAAAAATAAATAAAATAAAACAATCACCTCCAAAAAAAAATAATCGCTCTCAATGTGAATGGCCTAAATGCACCCATAAAACGACACAGCATTGCAGATTGGTAAAACGACAGGACCCATCCATATGTTGTCTACAGGAGACCCATTTTGAACCAAAGGATACACCCAGATTGAAAGTGAAGGGATGGAGAAACATCATTCATGCCAACGGGCCTCAAAAGAAGGCTGGGGTAGCGATTCTCATATCAGATAAATTAGATTTTAAACTAAAGACTCTAGTCAGAGATACAGAAGGACACTACATCATTCTTAAAGGGACTATGCACCAAGATGATCTAATAATTGTAAATATCTATGCCCCCAATATGGGAGCAGCCAATTATATAAGAAAACTATTAATCAAGATAAAGAGTCATCTTGATATGAATACATTGATAGTAGGAGATCTTAAGACGTCTCTCTCAGTAATAGACAGATCATCCATGCAGAAAATCAATAAAGAAACAAAAGCATTGAATGACACATTGGACCAGATGGACCTCATAGATATATACAAACATTCCACCCTAATACAACAGAATACTCATTCTTCTCAAGTACACATGGAACCTTTTCCAGAATAGACCACATACTGTGTCACAAATCAGGACTCAGCCGATACCAAAAGATTGAGATCATTCCCGGCATATTGTCAGATCACAACTCTTTGAAACTGGAGCTCAACTACAAGGAAAAGTTTAGAAGGAATTCAAACACCTGGAAGCTAAAGACCACCTTGCTTAAGAATGCTTGGATCAACCAGGAGATCAAAGAAGAACTTAATTCATGGAAACCAATGAGAATGAAGACACGTCAGTCCAAAACCTATGGGATACAGCAAAGGTGGTCCTAAGGGGGAAGTACATAGCTATCCAAGTCTCCCTCAAAAAAATTGAAAAATCCAGAGTACATCAACTGTCTCTAACCTTAAAGAACTGGAGAATCAACAAGAAATTAAACCAATTCCATGCACAAGAAGGGAAATAATCAAGGTTAGAGCAGAGATGAATGAGGTAGAAACTAGAGATACAGTAGAACGTATCAATGAAACTAGAAGCTGGTTTTTTGAAAGAATCTATAAGATCTATACACCATTGGCCACACTAATCCAAAAGAAAAGAGAGAAAGCTCAAATTAATAAAATTATGAATGAAAAGGGAGAGATCACAACTAACACCAAGGAAGTAGAAACAATCATCAGAAGCTATTATCAACAGTTATATGCCAATAAGTTAAGCAACCTAGAGGAAATGGATGCATTCCTAGAAAATTATAAACTCCCAAAATTGAACCAGGAAGAAATTGACAAGCTGAACAGACCGATATCTAGTAACGAGATTGAAGAAGTGATCAAAAACCTCCCAAAAAACAAGAGCCCAGGTCCTGACAGATTCCCTGGGGAATTCTACCAAACTTTCAAAGAAGAAATAACACCTATTCTCCTGAAGCTGTTTCAAAAAATTGAAGCTGAAGGAAAACTTCCAGACTCTTTTTATGAAGCCAGCATTACCCTGATCCCCAAACCAGGCAAAGACCACACCAAAAAGGAGAATTTCAGACCAATATCACTGATGAATATAGATGCTAAGATTCTCAACAATATCCTAGCAAACAGGATCCAACAGCACATTAAAAAGATCATCCACCATGACCAGGTGGGATTCATCCCTGGCTTACAAGGGTGGTTCAACATTCGCAAGTCAATCAATGTGATAGAACAAATCAATAAGAGAAGAGAGAAGAACCACATGGTCTTCTCAATTGATGCAGGAAAAGCATTTGACAAAATCCAGCATCCGTTCCTGATTAAAACACTTCAAAGTATAGGGATAGAGGGAACATTCCTGAACTTCATAAAATCTATCTATGAAAGACCCACAGCAAACATCATCCTCAATGGGAAGAAGCTCACAGTCTTCCCGTTGAGATCAGGAACACGACAAGGATGCCCACTCTCACCAATCTTGTTCAACATAGTATTAGAAGTCCTAGCAACAGCAATCAGACAACAAAGAGAATAAAAGGTATCCAAATTGGCAAGGACGAAGTCAAACTCTCTTCACAGATGACATGATTCTTTATATGGAAAACCCAAAAGACTCCACCCCCAAGCTACTATAACTCATACAGCAAGTCAGTAACGTGGCAGGATACAAAGTCTATGTACAGAAATCAGTGGCTTTCTTATACACTAACAATGAAAATACAGAAAGGGAAATTAGAGAATCGATTCCATTTACTATAGCACTAAGAACCATAAGATACCTGGGAATACACCTAACCAAAGAGGTAAAGTATCTGTACTTGAGGAACTACAGAACACTCATGAAAGAAATTGAAGTAGACGTAAAAAGATGGAAGACCAAAAAAAAAAAAAAAAAAAAAAAAAAAAAAAAAAAAAAAAAAAAAAAAAAAAAAAAAAAAAAAAAAAAAAAAAAAAAAAAAAAGATGGAAGACCATTCCACATTCTTGGATGGGAAGAATAAACATTGTTAAAATGTCTATACTACCTAGAGCAATCTATACTTTTAATGCCATTCCAATCAAAATTCCACCGGTATTTTTATAAGAGCTGGAGCAAATAATCCTAAAATTTGTATGGAATCAGAAGAGACCCCGAACCGCTAAGGAAATGTTGAAAAACAAAAATAAAACTGGTGCCATCTCATTACCTGATTTCAAGCTTTACTACAAAGCTGTGATCACCAAGACAGCATGGTACTGGCCTCAAAACAGACACATAGACCAATGGAACAGAGTAGAGAGCCCAGATATGGACCCTCAACTCCATGGTCAAATAATTTTCGACAAAGCAGGAAAAAATATACAGTGGAAAAAAGACAGTCTCTTCAATAAATGGTGCTGGGAAAATTGGACTGCTATATGTAGAAGAATGAAACTCGACCATTCTCTTATACCGGACTCAAAGATGAACTCGAAATGGATAAAGGGCCTCAATGTGAGAGAGGAATCCATCAGAATCCTAGAGGAGAACATAGGCAGTAACCTCTTTGATATCAGCCACAGCAACTTCTTTCAAGATATGTCTCCAAAGGGAAAGGAAACAAGAGCAAAAATGAACTTTTGGGACTTCATCAAGATCAAAAGCTTCTGCACAGCAAAGGAGGCAGTCAACAAAACAAAGAGGCAACCCATGGAGTGGGAGAAGATATTTGCAAATGACAGTACAGACAAAATGTTGATATCCAGGATCTACAAAGAACTTCTCAAACTCAACACATGCAAAACAGATAATCATATCAAAAGATGGGCAGAAGATATGAACAGACACTTCTCCAATGAAGACATACAAATAGCTATCAGACACATGAAAAAATGTTCATCATCACTAGCCATCAGGGACATACAAGTTAACACCACATTGAGATACCACCTCATACCAGTTAGAATGGCCAAAATTAGCAAGACAGGAAACAACGTGTGTTGGAGAGGATGTGGATAAAGGGGAACCCTCTTACACTGTTGGTGGGAATGCAAGTTGGTGCAGCCACTCTGGAGAACAGTGTGGAGATTCCTCAAGAAGTTAAAAATAGAGCTTCCCTTGACCCTGCAATTGTGCTACTGGGTATTTACTCCAAAGATACAGATGTGGTGAAAAGAAGGGCCATCTGTATTCCAATGTTTATAGCAGCAATGGCCACGGTAGAAACTTGAAAGAAGAAGGACACGGTAGAGGAATTTTCTCTCACAGACATCAAGATACCATAACGCTACTCATCACTTTGCCACTAGGGTGTTGGCCTAGAGGACAAACCAATAACAAACTAATTTCCAAAATTCCAAATATGGACATAATTGTTATATAACAGTAAAAATCCGAAACTAATAGAAAAAGAGAATAAATACATGAATATATAATTAACAAAAAAGGAACTTTAGATCAATAGTGGTTGAAAGCATACTTAATTTTTTTAGTATTCAGGGAAATGCAAACTGAAGCCTGAGAACACAGAATTACCCATTTATGAAAGTGGCTAAAAATTAAGTCTGTAAATCAAGTGTATTGAAAGTGTAGAGCATTGACAACACAAACACAACTCCAGTTCATATGGAAAATTATTTGGCCTTATGTGATAAATTTGAAGATGAACCTACACTATGTTCCAGACATTCCATTCCTCATATATACTTTAAAGAAATTTTTATATGTGTATACAAGTGGACATATATAAAAATGTTCATAGAACATTGTAATAGCAAAAACACTGGAGACAGCACTAATGTGTAAATAAATAAATAAATAAATAAATAAATAAATTGTGGTAGATTAACCCAATGGAGTACCATACTGCAATGAAAATGATTAATGCAGATCCATATATGTCAGCATGGACATATATCCAATACATAATATTGAACAAACTTCAAGTAGCAAGTTATGCCATTTATATGAAGTTTTAAAATATTCACAATGCTATCTATTATTTAATGGTATGTGTATGTAGCATGTGGTATAAAGACGGAATAGAGATAATATGCACTCAAATAAGAGTAGCGATTTTTCTGGAGTGGAAGGAAAATGATTTGATTGGTAAAGATATGCTTAGGTCTTCACTGTATTTTGTTCCACTTATTTCTTAAGCTAGATAAGGATTTGTATGTCTATTTTCTTTGTTATGCTTTGCATATTAATACTTTATTATACATTTTAATATGTGTAAACTAGTTCTATATAAGTTTAAAGAAAAGACAAAAGCTCTTTGAACTCTTAGAAGATTAATCTTTCTGCATGGAAACAATAAACACTAATAGAAGTAGCGAAGATGAAGGGATTTTCCTTGTTTCATCTTAGTCCTTCTAAGAGGCTTCTATAACAAAAATACAATAGACTAGATGGCTTATAATCAAGAGAAATTTATTTATCATAGTTATGGAGGCTGGAAGTCCAAGATCAGCATGCCAGACATTGTTGGGTTTTGGTGAAAATTCTCTTCCAGGTTGCATATGCCAACTTTTCTCTGTATCTTGACATTTTGGATGGGTGTAGGGCTAAGGGATCTCTTTGGAAATGTTTTTATAAGGGGACTGATCCCATTCAGAAGGGCTTTGGCCTCATGACTTTATTACCTCTCAAAGGCCCTATGTCCTAATACAATAATCTTAGGGGTTAAGATTTCAGCATATGATATTGGAGGATTCATAAATATTCAGACCATAGCACTCTACCATTTTGCCTGAGTTGACATAAGTGAAAATCTCTGGTGCTCATCTTTGAATTTTTTCAGAATATATTCTCTTTGGTATCAATGCATTTGATGTTTTGATGCTTTTTCATGTTGAGTTTAATTATTTGTAGCAAAAAACAAACATACTTTTTCAAAGTCTGTGTTTTAAAGATGTATAAAGACTTGTTTTTGAATAATTAACAGTATGTTTGAAAAAGATAAACATCCATGATTCTTTGATCAAATATTAGAAACATTTTTAAATAAAATCTGACCCCCATTATTATTTTCTCTTGGCTGAGTCAGAAAGGTTTTTAAAATATTAATAAACTAGAAAGCTATATTTCTATTTAAAAAGGTAGAACAGATCAAAATATGCTACAAGCTTTTCTGTTCATTTTACATTGTGAAGTCTACCAATCAAAAATATGGTCAAATTTATATTTTATCATCTTTCAGTTACTCACCCTCCCTACAACAATGTATGAATGACTTTCTTAAATATATATGATTCATATGAGAATATTTAATGGAGTATATAATAGACCTATATAAAATTTTAAAATTTGTTTATAAAATACTATTTAGGCCAGAAGTTCCCAAATAAGTTTGCTACAGCCTGAAAGCTCTTAGGTATTAGAAGGTTTAAAGTTCCAACTAACAATCATATCTCAAGATAATAAAGGCTATATTTGAAAAACCCACAGCTAATACCACTCTCAGTGGGGAAAAATTGAGAGCTTTTCCTCTACAGTGAGGAAAAAGACAGGGATATCCACTCTCACCACTTTTATTCAAGATAGTACCGGAAGTCCTAGCCACAGCAATAAGAAAACAAAACAAAACAAAACAAAATGAAACAAAAGTCATCCAAATCAGCAAGGAAGAAATCAAACTGTCACTATTTACAGATAACATGATACTATATATAGAAAACCTGAAAAACAACAAAAAATCCCCAAAACCTGCTAGAACTGATACACAACTTCAGTAAAGTAACAGGATACAAAATTAATGTACAGAAAGATGTTCTATACACCAATAATTAAGCAGCAGAAAAATTAAGGAATCAAACCTATTTATAATTGTACCAAAAACAATAGGATACCTGGGAACAAACCCAAGGTTATTAGGTTAAAGATTTTAAAGGCTTGTACTCTGGAAACTATAAAATACTGATGAAAAAAATTGAAGATGACACAAAGAAATGGAAAGACATTCTGTGCTAATGGTTTGGAAGAACAGATATGGTTACAATGTCTATACTACCCAAGCAATCTACACTTCCAAAGCAATCCCTATCAAAATAACACCAGAATATTTTATGGAACTAGAACAAACAGTCCTAAAATTTGGAGGGAACCACAAAAGAATCCAAATAAATAAAGCCACATTGAATAAGAAAAAAAAATTTGGAGGCATCACAATTCCAGTCTTCAAGTTATATGTTAAAGTTGTAGTGATCAAAACAGCATGGTACTGGCACAAAAACAGACACAACTGATCAATGGAACAGAATAGAAAACTCAGAAATGGACGCACAGCTATATGGTGAATTAAGCTTCAATGAAGCAGGAAAGAATATTCAATGAGAAAAAGTCTCTTAAACAAATGGCGTTGGGAAAACTGGACAGCGACATGCAAAAGAGAGAAACTGGACCATTTTCTTACACCAAACACAAAAAGAACTTAAAATGAGTCAAGGAACTAAATGTGAGACTTGAAGCTACAAAAATCCTAGAGAGCACAGGCTGTAACCTCTTAGACTTAAGCTGTAACAACTTCTCTCTAGATATGTTTCCCAAGGCAAGGGAAACAGAAGCAAAAATAAACTGTTGGGACTTCATCAAAATAAAAAGCTGCACAATGAACAAACAATCAATAAAATTAAAAGGCAAACTTCAAAATAGGAGAAGATATTTGCAAATGACATATATGATAAATAGTATCCAAAATATATAAAGAACTGATGCAACTTTACACCCAAAAAACAAACAATCCGTTTAAAAAATGGGCAGAAGACATGAACAGACATTTCTCCAAGGAAGACATACAGGTGGCCAGTAGATACCTAAGAAGAAGCTCCTCATTTTTGATCATCATCAAGGAAATGCAAATAAAAACTACAATGAGATGTCACCTCACAACTGTCAGAATGGATAAAGTCAATAACACAAGAAACAACAGGTGTTTGTTGAGGTTGTGGAGAAAAATGGAACCCCCTTGTATTGTTGGTGGGAATGTAAACTTGAATAGACACTGTGGAAAACAGTATGGAGGTTCCCCAAAAGTTAAAAATAGAACTACCCTAGATTCAGCAATCGCACTACTAGGTATTCACCCAAAGAATACAAAAATACTAATTCAAAGGGATACATGCAGCTTGATGTTTATAGCAGCATTATCTACAAAAGCCAAATATGTAAACAACTCAATCAAATGTGAAAACAACTCAAGTGTCTATGGACTGATGAGCAGATAAATAAGATGTTACATATATAACATGTATATATTATATATGTCACACATATCTACATATATATGATGTTACATATATATGCTGTTACATCATATGTATGTATATTACATATATATGATGTACATATATATGCTGTTACATATATATGATGTTACTTGTTCCATGAGTAAAGAAAATGCAGAATATGTGTCTGTGTGTGTGTGTGTAGAGATAGAGAGAGATAGAGAGAGAATGTTACTCAGCCATAACAAAGAATGAAATCTTGCCATTTATAACAACATGGTTATAGAGAATATAATGTTAAGTGAAACAAGCCAGACAGAGAAAGACAAATACCATATTTTATGTGGAATTTAAGAAATGAAACAAAGGAACAAGGAGAAAATAGAGGGAGAGAGAGAGGCAAGTGAAGAAATAGACTCTTAACTACAGAGAGAAAACAAACTGGTGGTTACCAGGGGTGAGGTGGGAAGGGGAATCGGTGAAACCAGTCATAGGGATTAAGGAGTACACTTGTGTCATATGAATATGTTGAACCACTATACTGTATACTTGAAGCCAATATTACATTGTATGTTAACAAACTGGAGTGTAAATAAAAACTTACAAAAATAATTTGTTTCAAAAAACAAATTTTAATTAAAAAGACTAGTTGATTATCTGATAATGCATTTAGAAAGTATCACAGATGCTATCATAATAATCAAGCAAACCAATTTTTGTGCAAGAAATATTATTTATATCAGCCTAAGTGTTGATTAGATTGGGAGAGTGTATTGATGAAAACAATTTCAGCAGAAATGCAACGAGGTTACCTTGACTTTCTACATAGAATAGCCATCCAAAACGTACACATAAAAGCCTAGTCCAAATAAATAAAACACTCTTGGAAACTAAGATAGACACTTAACTTTTTGGCAGAAACTTTTTCATAGTACTTTATGACTACACTAAATAAATAGTAACCCACTGGCCTAAAAGACTGAATATATTATTCAAAGTTGAGTAAGCATAGTCATCTGGTGAGGTCTTTCATTTTGCCACCTAATATAAACTACGACAAATAAAAGGAAAATACTTTGTTTAAATTTTTTTTAAAGATTTTATTTATTTATTTGACAGACTGAGATCACAAGCAGGTAGAGAGGCAGGCAGAGAGAGAGGAGGAAGCAGGCTCCCCTCCAAGCAGAGAGCCTGATGTGGGGCTCGATCCCAGGACCCTGGGATCATGACCTGAGCTGAAAGCAGAGGCTTTAACCCTCTGAGCCACCAATGCGCCCTTTGTTTAAAATTTTTAATTCTATTTGGCAAGATGCCCTATTCTTTTGTCTCTAAGAACTAATCAGAATTCAGTAACTACTCAAAAAAATTGAAAATGTAAGTTTATCATTGATAAGAAGACAAGGAACATGTATTATTGCTACTGGTGAGAAAAATAGATACTGTATACACACATATACACTCACACAGAGAAAACTGAGATCAAAGAATCCCAGTATAAGATAGTTAATAACATATCTGCTTCTATAGTTTTTTTGTAAGCGAAATAGAATTAAACTAAAAAGATACTCACACTAGCATTTTATTGCCTTTCTTGTTCAAATACCCTTTCAAATAATATTGCCAACAAATTGGACTTAAAATTTTAGAATGCCTCTATAAATTCTCCTTATCTCCTCTCCCCTCTCCCTGCATCCAGCAACCACTCTCTACTTATTTGTATTTATTTATATTCAAGGACTGTGGAGCTCACATTAAAGATGAAGCCTCTTTTAAGTAAGTGGTGAGGATTTCTCTGTTCATAATCACAGTTCTGTTTTGTCAGGTAGTTAGAAAAAATCTAGGCTGGGAGAGTAATCTCTAGATCTGCATAGGAGGGATTAGCCAGCCAGAAATCAAAGAAAAGCCTCATTAAGATTAACCTGTAATTTCCTGGGGCCCACACTAAAGGAAATCTACTGTTTTGATCAAGTTGACCAGGGTTATATGTCACTAACATTAGTCTCTTGGGAGAAGAGTTTAAGAAGAATCTGAGATTAGGGAAACGGAGCTCCAAGCCTTGTTGATCAAGAAACAACCAATAAAAAGAACTCAGAACACAATAGAAGTAATTTTTTATATAGTTGCTATAATGAAATACTCAGATATCTTGAGGACATAATTACAGTCCCACAAAATGAAGTTTATCAGTGTTTAATATATGTAAACAGGTTGCCTAAAACAGCCTCCCTAAGGTTTGTGAAAATGTCCATCCATATCTTTTGTTGTTCACACAGTAATGAGGTGAATTATGTGAGCTTACAGTTTAGTAGAAATATCAACTGATTGTTAGTTGGAAAACTCTGTTTGGTTGATCCATTTTTCAAAGAGGAAGTTTGATCCATTGTAAGTATTTTTTTCCAACCAAATGCTAAATGTGTCTCAGGATTCTTCAAGGTCCATTGCAACAGTCTAGGCTGGAATTGGTCACTTTGGCTAATTCCTCCTGATTTTCTTAACAAGCATTTCTTGAATTCACACCGCAATAGAGTATTTTCTGTTTTGGGACTATCTAAACATTTTATTTATTCATTCCTGTCCAGCTGCCAAGTCCTGAATGGAAAGGACCTTGCATTAGTTAACTTCTTTGTCCATGAAGTATTTTCGACACAAATACATAGCCTCTGGTGCCACTTAATAGCAACAGTGCTCTAGAGTAAGCCTTCCTGGGAAGAAATTTCTCTTTCACATTTTTATTCAATAAGAGAGAAAAAAAAGATATCTAAAATACTTGTCAAAGAGGCAAGGAAGCCTAGCCAACTAAGGCTTAGAGAGAGACAGATTAAATATTTATAAAGCCAGGAGCTCAAACCTCTCCCTACCTCTGGAAAGCAAGCAAAAATTACCTAATGTAGTAACAGTTAATAGTGATTATTTTATTCATTGTCAGTTATAAGTAAGGCTAGACTGCTCCTGCTGATACCTAAAGGAAAATTGGAAATGTGGTACCACCCAATAAATAAAAGATTATACAGGTGCAATTTTATGTCTCTGCTGGAAAGACTTACATAATTTCTCAAAGTATAAGAAAATCCAAATGAACTAGAAAGACAATAATTGATTTTTCTGACTTCCTGGAAAAAAAGGAAGAACTAACTCACAGACTGTTTTTGGATTTTCCTTCATGATTTATAGCACTGGGGGTGTGAGAAAACCAATATATTTTCTTCTCAGTTACATACACCCTAAGTCCATTTTCACCTGGCTTTGTCCATCTTCACCAGTCTGTCACATCTGATTCAGTTTGATGTGAAAACATGTAGTCATTTGGTATTAATGGATGCAGTCTCTTGATCCAGATTATTTATTAAACCTTCTCAACCTCCATTTATGAATAATTTTGATAATAAAGTTGAAATTATTTCAGGACTTACCCTCTACAAAATATGGTAGAACTGATTCTACCAGTAACCATGGAATAAAAAGAAATTATAGATTGGCAGAGAGACAAGATGGCGGGGAAGTAGGAGGAGGCGTCTTTTCTTTTTTTTTTTTTTTCTTCATTTTTTAAAAATTTTTTTATTTCTTTTCAGCGTGACAGAATTCATAGTTTTACACCACACCCAGTGCTCCATGCAATGCGTGCCCTCCACAATACCCACCACCAGGCTCCCCCAACCTCCCACCCCCTGCTCCTTCAAAACCCTCAGGTTATTTTTCAGAGTCCATAGTCCCTCATGGTTCATCTCCCCCCCAATTTCCCTCAACTCCCTTCTCCTCTCCATCTCCCCATGTCCTCCGTGTTATTTGTTATGCTCCGCAAATAAGTGAAACCATATGATAATTGACTCTCTCTGCTTGACTTATTTCACTCAGCATAATCTCTTCCAGTC